>JABFPD010000271.1:0-12959 GCA_022817545.1 Cremastobaeus sp. ZL-2020 | reverse complement strand
TCAGCTCAGAAGTCAATCTCTCGACTGAAAGTCAATCTTTTAAGTAACTTATCAGTCTTTTGAGAGAAAAGTTAAAACTCAATAAGTAAAGTATTTAAACAGTGCATCGAAATAATAAAAGTGCAAAACGTCAAATATTACAAGTGATTTCAACCGAGGAAAGAATTGCTGAATCGTCAGAAAGCGAACGTGCTCGAATTGTCCGAGTATCCGAGTGTCCGAGTGATTTCAAGTTCAAGTATAAACGGAATGGCATAATCAGCAAGATTTATAATATACAAATAAACTACAATCCAGAAGAGATAATTGGGTCAAATCATTCATTGAACCCTACCAGCATTACAGCTGGTTAAAATTTGGCGCAGTCGGTAGGACACGACAATACAAAAGGATCAAAGGACATTCCAATTCAAAGTAAATACACATACTAAGAAGGAAGGAAGGAAGGAAGGAAGCACACACTACCTTTAACTATCTAATCGAGAGATTGTCCCTTACCGGATATTCGGTGAGTAACAAAACAATGTACTAAATTTTTCATAACACACAACACATACACATACAGAATTTCGTCTCCTAGCCCCTTGAAAAGACATTACCATCGCAGTAAAGTATTATTTAAAAGAGCCTATTCATTAATAAGTAATATTGAAAAAAATATGTCGCGTTTATCACAGCAGTTTGAAAACGAACCTGAGGATACAAATATAGAACGTGAAGATAATGATACTGTTCAACCTAATAATGAAATTCAAAATAATGACAATATTGAAACTCCACAAGTCCGCGATAATTTGCGAATTAAAAGAAATTTGACGCCCATAATAAGAACACCGCTTGATCAAAATGTTTACGGATATCTAAAAGCACGGGATGCTAAAGATTCTATCCCATCTTACAACGGTTCTAACATCCCTGTAGATGAATTTTGTAGACACATTCAATATATTTCAAACAATCTGAAACAAGGGGAAGAACCATCCTTTATTATTTTATTAGGATCTAAACTGACAGGTCCAGCCTTCGAATTCTACTATCGAAATTTACCAACTTATGAAAACATAAACATACTAATACAACAATTTAAAGCGCGATTCAGTGAAGGCTTGGGACTCTCGCATTGGATTTCGGTCATTGCCCGCGATTACATGACACATAAAGACACAGTAACCTCGTTTGTGACACGAATTGAGACAGCAGTTTTACGTGCAAAAGCATGCGTAGATAACAATGAAGAATTGGATTTAAATGAATATGGAATGCAAATGGATCTAATTGATAAAACAGCATTAAACCAATTTCTTAAAGGACTAAAATCAGAAATCGAAATTCGTACTAGAATTTTAAATCCAACTGATTTGTCTACTGCAATTGCTTCAGCACTTCGTGTCGAACGTGAAATTCATGACGATTTTAGACAACCTAGTGGACTTTACCAAAGACCAGTGACTTCCTTTGGACATTCCTCATTTGACACAAAAAATCCAAATTTATTTTGTTTATTACATGGGCATGGAAGTCACGACACAAATACATGTCGTACAGTTGCCAATAAATTATCAACTCAGCAAAACAATTACAATCCAAATAACAGAAGTAATTCTAACAATCAAAATAATCGATTTCCGAATAATAATTACAATAATCAACATCGTGCTAATAATGATTTTAATAATCGATTTAACACAAACAATAATCGTTTTGCAAATGATACAAATCAATTTCGTCAAAATAATCGTTATTTTAATGGAAATAATAACAGAAATAATCAATCGCAGAGTCAAAATCGGCAAAATTATAATTTTTCTCATAACATGAATCAATATCGGCCAAATAATTTTTCAACTCAGAATAGAAATCGTCAAGGTTTTAATCAATTTGGAAATAGAGATTTACAAAGAAATCAGACATATTCCAATGCTAGAGAAAATAACGCACAAATTAATGTAGCCCAACAAAATGAACATTTTGATGGCAATTTCGAATCAAAAAACGAGGAAGCGGCTCGGTTCAACGACCAGCCGAGCCAAAATTTAGCCCAACTTTAAAAGCAACAATAATGCTAGGAAAATCGGGAATTGCAAAGGCACCAGTAATTAAAATTTCAGAAGCTTATTTCAATAATGGTAACGGATCACTTCTAGTTGACACTGGAGCCGAATTAAATATTATAAAGAAAGATTGCTTAAACCAGACATTAATTGCCGATGTAACAAAAAAATATGAACTTTTTGGGATTTCAAATAACACAGTAAATACACTGGGGGAAATTTTCCTCGAAATTGGGGGTAAAAAGATTCCTTTTCAACTAGTAAGAAATAATTTCCCGATCCAAGAAGATGGCATATTAGGTTCAAAATGTTTTCAAGATGAATTAGCTGAAATTTCTTATAAAACAAAAATGCTTAAAATAGGAGATGATTGTTTAATACCATTCGAACAAAACGAAATGTTAACTTTACCGCCGAGAACTAAGCAACTAATTTATGTACGCGTATTAAATTCACAAGAAGTACCCGTGGGTTATTTAGAGCGAATTCCCACAAAAAGCGGTATATACATCGGCGAAGCAATTGTTAAAGCACACTCTGGATTGGCATACGTCTTTGCAATAAATACAACTTCTCAAGAAATGAAGATCCCGACTCCAGTAGTAAAAATAATTCCTATTGAAGAAATCGAGACATACCAACCAAATAATCGGGCAAACATTCGGCAATTAACTCAGAAGAACTTTTCAAATGAAGACCGAGTTTCAAAAATTCTAAAAGAAATGGACTTAGAACATTTAGACGCAAACGAACACTCACAAGTACTAGAAATTTTATATTCTGCGTCTGATCTATTCTATTTACCGGGAGAAACTCTTTCTTGCACTAATTTTGTCAAACATACAATCGAATTAACTGATCCACAACCAGTTCGAACGAAAATATATCGATATCCTCCTTGCCATAGAGAAGAAATTAAAAACCAAGTAACTGAATTACTAGAACAAGATATTATTCAACCATCCAGCTCACCATATGCTTCTCCAGTATGGATTGTCCCAAAGAAACCGGGGCCAGATGGAGCCAAGCGTTGGCGCATGGTTATCGATTACAGAGCATTGAATGAAAAAACAATCGGCAACAGCTATCCCTTGCCGAACATCACTGACATTTTAGACTCCTTACAAAAGGCACAATATTTCACGACAATAGACCTTGCCTCTGGTTTTCACCAAATACCCATGGCGGAGCGTGATAAACCAAAAACTGCTTTTAGCACACCGCATGGACATTATGAGTGGAATCGACTTCCATTCGGGTTAAAAAATGCCCCAGCTACTTTTCAACGTCTTATGGACAATGTGCTAGCAGGTTTACAAGGAACAGAAATGTTGGTTTATTTGGACGACGTAATCATTTTTGCTCGAACACTCGATGAACATCGTAAGAAATTCAATCACCTCACAGACCGTTTACGAAGATCTAATCTAAAGATGCAGCCAAGTAAATGTGAATTTCTTAAAAGATCAGTTAATTACTTAGGCCACATAATCTCGAATGAAGGAGTTTTGCCAAATCCTGATAAAATTGAAGCAGTGAAAAAATTTCCTACTCCAACCACACGGAAGAAAATACAACAATTTTTAGGCCTGGCAAGTTATTATAGACGATTTATTCAAGACTTTGCAAAAATCGCTCGCCCCTTGCATATTCTGTTAAAAAAGGAAACACCGTTCAAATGGACCCAGAGTCAACAGGACGCGTTTGATACTTTGAGAACAAAATTGTGCAATCCTCCAATTCTGCAGTATCCACAATTTGATCAGCCATTTATCCTAACAACTGATGCTTCAAATTATGCAGTTGGCGCAATTTTAAGTCAAATTTCCGAGGGTAAAGATTTACCTGTCGCATATGCGTCAAGATCACTCAATAAAGCAGAAATAAATTATTCCGCAACTGAGAAAGAACTATTAGCCATTGTATTTGCAACAAAAATTTTCAGACCATATTTATACGGGCAAAAGTTTACCATAAAAACCGATCATCAGCCCTTACAATGGTTATCAAAATTAAAAGACCCTTCATCACGACTAGCTCGATGGAAAATAAAACTGAGTGATTATGAATATGACATAAAATATAAACCAGGGAAAACAAATTGCAATGCAGATGCCTTATCAAGAAATCCCGTGGAAATAACAAAAGAACAAGCTAACATTTACAATTTAAAAAGGAAAAGAGAAAGGCGCGAAGCAAAATCATCCCTTTCTAGTGGAGAACCCATCCGAAAACGAGGAAATAAAGATGAAGAAGAAATAACTCAGCAACCCAAAAAGCGAGGACGTAAACCAGGAATACGACGGAAGATGTGGGAATACGTGGAAGAAAAAGAAGAAGATGAATCCAACACAGAAGAAGAATTAACACAATTACCAACACGAACTACACGACAAGGTTACAGACAAATACTCTTAGATGATTTTCATAATCGCCGTAGACGAACGCGACAAAAAGAAGAAAAAGAAGAATTGAGGGGAATAAGATCAAAAACAAAATTAAAAGCAAAAGAAAGGATACAAGAAAACGATATCACCAAAAAGAAAATAGCGATAGGAGACGAAATAGAAATATATGATGAAAGGAAACATAAACATTCAATTGCTAAATATCGTCCTGGAAGACAGGAATATAAAGATGCAAAAGATCACATGCCTAATCCAAAGTTTTTAGTAAGTCCACCCGCAGGACCTTTACCGCGAATTTCAGATTCTTCCGATAATGATAAATCTAATAAGCAACAAAAATCCAAAATAGCCGTAGAAATACATAATGAAAATAATGGTAACACGCTTAATAATTCACGAGTTCTTCCTGAAAACATAGATTGCGAAATAAAAGATGATAGTATTGCTAATAAAAACGATATGCAAAATACCCAAGGTCTCAAATCAAGTATAGATGAAACTGAAAATGAGGGTAAGCTCTTCACCCCAAATAATAAGTCCGCACGCGACTCAATACAAGTTACTGTGAAAAATGATAAAAAATATAGAAATAATATACAATACGTTAATGGACCCTTGGTGCTGAATAAAATGCATATCGTATACTTTTTGTCAAGTGACGCACAACTCAATACTGTAATGTTGAAATATCTCGCTCGCAAGTTATTAATATCTAAACAAGAATTATTAAAAGAAAATCCTAAAGTAGGAAATATAATTGTCACTAAAAAGGGAAATGTTACTCTCTACGGTCTTGTAATTAAAGAATTTATTAATGATCAAATCAATTATAATGTTACTAACAGCTTATTCAGACAATTAGAAAGCGAACTAATTGAAAATAAAACGAATAATGTTAGCATAGGCGTGGATCTGGAAATTATTTCACAAAAAGGTTGGGATGACGTGATCCTGATATTGAGAACAATTTATTTGGGAAGTAAAATCACGTTTCTTATACATAAGTTTCCGATAGAATTTAGCGAAGCTGAAGAGGAACGGGCTTCGATTCCTCCTGACGATGTCCCAAAATTAGAATTGGATAGACCTCCTGATATAAATGAGGCTTTACAAGTAGGTTTACCTGACTCCTCTCTGACCGAAAACGTGAATTTAGACCGTGGCTATAATGATATTAACAACGAAGATAATCTTTACGATTCCGCAATTAATTCTGATACTTCCGAAAGTGAGACAGACGTTGAAATGATTACTGATCATAATTATCGAAACCTTTCTAATACTACAATGCAGAGACAGACATTATATCCAACAGAAAATATTACGCACGGCAACATAGATGAATTACCCAAACATATTTTGAACGAACGTGGACACATAGTTTATTTTATTTCTAAAGATCTAGATTTGAATACAAATACATTTAGAATTTTGTTAGAAAAAACTTACATTGATAGAGAAACTTTAAAGTCCCAAAAACTTGATATAGGCGATATCAGTGTAATTAAAAGAGGAGAAAATTATTTCTTGGGTTTAGTAGTAAAAGAAAAACTAGATGCATTAATAACCCAGTTAGATCTAAAAAATACACTAATAAAATTAAAAGCACTGATCCAAGAACATCAGATACAAAATGTTTTAATGCCTAAAGATTTAGAATTTGACAACGAAATAGCTTGGGATCGAATAAAGCAATCAATAAATACAGAATTTGCCAGCACACATGTACTATTCACTCTATGCAAAGGAAAAATTACTGTACCTCCAATTCAGTCAAGACCGGAAATTATTCAGGAATACCATGGAAGCATGGCTGGAGGCCATAAAGGAGTTAAAAAGACCTATCATCGAATAATTAATCAATTCTATTGGAAAAATTTAAGAGATGATGTGCAAAATTTTATTAAACGTTGTTTTATATGTCAGAAAGTTAAAGCCCAACGATTGCAAGTGAAAGCTCCTATGTTAATAACTGACACATGCTATGATAGTCTTGAGAAAATAAGCCTAGACATTTATGGACCTATACAAAACTATAGTGGAATTTTTAATGACGAGCAATATAAATATCTATTAACGATTCAAGACAGTTTAACTAAATTTTCTGTTGCTGTTCCATTGGTAGAAGCAACTGCTCTGGAAGTAGCAAAGGCTTTCGTACATAATTTTATTTGCGTATATGGAGTTCCATCAGCGATCCTGACAGATCAAGGTCGATGTTTTATAAGTAACTTAAACAAAGAATTTGCTAAATTGTTTAAAATCAAACATTATATTTGTTCAGCCTATCGACCGCAAAGTAATGCCTCATTAGAAAGATCACATCACGATCTTACGCAATATCTAAAATGCTATATCTCAATTGAAAAAGATTGGCCCGCTATGATACCCTTAGCTATGTATAGCTACAATACTTCTCGTCATACTTCTACAGGCTTCAGCCCGTACGAATTAATGTTTGGAAAAAAGCCGCGAATACCAAGCTCTTTTATAACTAATGAAATAAATGAAAGGACATACGACGATTACTTTACTGAATTAATGACTAAACTACAAGATTATCGCGCACTTGCAAGAACTAATTTGATTGATTCAAAAGAAAGAAACAAATATTATTACGATAGAAAAGTAAGAAATACGAATTTTGTAGTTGGAAATTGGATATTTTTAATTAAACACGGAAAAAAGAGTAAGTTAGAGCCAAGCTATATCGGTCCTTATCAAATCATAGAAATTACCTCACGTGGAAATTTAATAATAAAAGATGAATTAAATAAACTACAAAACGTTCATAGAAATCGTGCCAAATTAGCATTCTTGAATAATTCTGATTTGACACCTGTTGTTTTTACATAAACTGCAAAAATTACACTTAATAACAAAATTGATAATGATTTCTATTTTACATTACTTTTATGTTGAGTCATCTTGTATATAAATTACAGATATGAAACTTGTAGAAGAAATTCCAGAATGTGATGGAGTATTGCCGAAAGATCATGAAATGACATACGGAACATTACTTGAAAGCAGTTGCTACACTGAGATTTCTCCCAGTCGCATTTACCTTCATAAATTAGAAGATACTTTAATTTGTTCACGATGCTTCCTCGTTTACCAACTGAATGAAGAACCCTATCTTGCAATATTCCAATGGCACACTATTTTAAGAGGTTGTAGAAAATATATAAATTGTTCCATATGTCAAAAGCAATTATTACGCGAGGATAGAGCAGATAGTTGTAATAAATGTATTGAAATGGCTTTAGATAAGGAAGCAGAAATCTATGTTGGAAACGAGATATTTATTAAATAAAATATTTACATGAAACATTTTTCAAAAATACGAAGAACAAATATATTTTTGTTACTCTTCTCAGGCGAATTTCATTCAGAGTTGTAATCCTCAGTCTCGTATGCTTCGTCACCTATAACAAGTTTTATTATTGTCAACTTTGCCAATCGGATCAAAACAATTAAAATAAATCATTAGAAGAAAAGGTTCTTACGCCTAATTCTGGCCTCTTCACGCATCCGTGCTTGCGCTGTGAATACTTCGAAATATCTATCCTTTTCCTTTTTCACTTCAAATAAACTCTCGTCCCTTAGAAAAAGGTCTGTATCTATCCGATCCATGTCACTCATCCTCCAGAAAATAGTATATAAACGATAAGCGTGACTACTGTTTAATGAGATGCCAAAATCACGCATATACTGACACCTCAATCTAAACTCCTTATTATATAAAAACGAGTTCATACAACAATAATAGTCACTAACATGATATTCCGCACACTTTAAATTATGTAAATCGGTATGACGACCGCACCACATTCCTCTATTAATTTGAACTGAACAAGAAATGAAACTACATTTATACAAGTTCAGCGTTGCATGTTTTTCACAAAGAAAACTGGCTGGGTTAACACAGCGAACCCCGTAATAAGAGTCTTCATATTGGCAACTCATTCTTAAAAATCTTTTGGTAATTGAAACTAATTAAAATTCAAGAATATATTCCTTTTATACTCCATATTCATTGTTTCCGTAAGCGTTGTACAAGCACGCATTTGCACTGTACGTGATTTATTTGTAAACCAATAAAATAACAACGTGAGATCTTAATTAAAGTATATCACGACTTAACTTACTTTATTTTTGTTCCGTAATAATAAAAAATGCTTCGAGTGTATACAACTTTTCTTTCTTAAGTCGCAATGTTAAAACAAATATTTTTTTTATAGACATGCAATTAACTGCCGAACAAATGCAAGAATTTGAAGAGGATTATGATCCTGTGAGACATGTCGATGGAGTATTTCCTCAATTTTATCCTGGAATATATAGTACATTTTTAAAAAGCAAATGTTTCCGTACACGCGCTAGAGGAATTACTATTTATTATTGTAATATGTCAGGTCAATTGGTATGTCAAAATTGTATTGACATAATGGATGCTAGATCTAGAAATCTTCTTATGTATGATACTAACTGGCATACGCTATCGCCTATTGAACGGCCAGTAACGTGCATGGGCTGCCGAATTCAATTATTAGAATCTCGAATAGCGATAGATTGTTTTGCTTGTTTCGGAACCTACGTAAGAAATATGCATTTATTATCTAATGATTTGGAATTGATGGTGATCAACTAAAGAAATAAATTTTTCTCACGCAACACATACCACATTTAACATTCAAAAATTCCCTAATAATCATGTATAAAACTTTTCTTGAAAGCAATGACTACACCTATCGAAGATAAAATTCAAGGAATAGACCTACAAGAAATTCTTTTCGACTCTCAACTTTATTACGATTACTTGGCCAGCTACTGTTTTCGAATTCGACCAGAAATTAGATACATTATGCAAGAGGTCTCCACCGGTCATCTTCGCTGTAGAACCTGCTTCTTAATTAATTTCGGCAATAATCGAGAAAGCCATATTAAAATCAAAGAATATCATAGTATTCATATGTGGAGTAGACGTGATAAATGTCGCGATTGTAAGATGAAACTTTTATTGTGTGAGCCAGCAATGTATTGTGATGATTGCTTTGAACAGTTTTTGGAAGATGCTGAATTCATAGCTTTCGGTTACGAGATAGAAATAGTTCCCAATTTACATATAAAATGGCTTTTTGAATAATATTTTTATCCGTTTTAAACACACTGTACTCACACGTAAACAAGTAAGCATAATTTCATCTTCTGTGAAATTATAAATTGCTCAGCAGATTAAAAGGATGGAAAACACCAAAATCAAGACTAAATCAGCCATGGGAAAATTGCTATATCTTTTAATTATGTTACACCATGTGGGGGCTGTCTACGAGATTGATGAAACAACAAACGAATCTGGACTAATCATTGAAGAGGGACCTAGAGTTAGTTTAATTAGGGGTCATTGGAAAATTGTTCATTATGTGGATATTACTGAACTAGAATTAATTAAGCAACAATTGTATTCAAACATATTCGAACTTACTGAATTATGTAATAAAAAGAATCAGACCAGTTTGTTTAAAGAACATTTAGCAGTGTTAGAGGGAGAATTAGAGAATTTATCAAACATTTCTATAGATATTAATAATGTAATAGATAGTAAGCGAAATAAGAGATACGCTCCGTTTGCATTTATAGGACGTACTCAGCGAGCTTTATTTGGACTGTTAGATGAAGTTGACTTAGATAATATAAACAATTTAATAAAAGAAAATAATGACAAAATCAAAGAGCTTTCAGAAATCGTAAGGGATGAAACAGTGATTATAAAACAAAATTTTCTAAACATTGATGCTACAATTAAGAAAATGAATCTAATGTATAATGAAACTTCAGATAGAATTTTACATTTACAAAATGTTTCCTTAGAACATGCTCATAAAATAATGTCTCTAAATGAAACTATTCACATTCTCAACTCAATATCAATTGCTAAGACATTTTTACAAAACTTGAGAAATGATTACAATGTTATTCTCAACGCTATATTATTTGCCAAACGAGGACAATTGCACCCTCGCTTACTTACAATGAAAAAAATAATGCAATGTACAAAGGATTTCATCACTAAACATCCGGACGAAAAATTCCCGTTAGAAAGAATAGATTCTTATGATGATTTCTCCGAATTAATTTCTGTTAATATTAACTTAGAAAATGGAAAATTATTATACACTATATTAATCCCTTTCCTAGACAAATATAATTATACCTTATTTCATGTATCTTCCTTGTTCATGAATCTTACTTACGGTTTAGGTTATATGAAACCAAAATCTAATTTTTACATTATTAATCCAGAAAATTTCAATTACATAACATTAAATCAAGTCAAATTAAATAAATGTAAATTTTTCAACCAACAATATTTGTGTGAAAAATCGTTTCTAATCAACAAAATGCAATCAGATTCTCCTTGTGAAGTATTTCTTATTTTCAAGAAAACTATCAATAATATCAACAAATGTGACGTGAGAATCACTAAGAAAATTAAGAGTAGATGGGTGCAATCCTTAGATGCCTATAAAATTTATTTTTTCATTCCTGATGTCGAAACTATTCAAATTAAATGCAAAAAGGAGAGAACTGAAATTAAAGTAAGAGGTACTGGAGTAATTAAATTATCAGAAAGTTGCACAATAGAGTCAAAAAGCTTTAAATATAGAACCCCTAAAACTCGAACACTGATCTCTGCAGATACTTTTACTCCTTCGATCAATTTGAAAATTCTAAAGAATATTTTATCACTAACGCGCTATAGCCGATTTAATAATAATACAAAATCGTTAATCTTCGATCCTCCTGTTGTATCTGATATAGAGCTCGATTTGGAATATTCAAAATTAGACGATATTATAAAAAGAGCAGATGAATTGGGAAAACAAGACAGTTCTTTTGTACACAGAAATTGGATAGCCTTAACAAGTGTTCTTTTAGTATTTGGAGTTATAATCGTAATAATTCTTATTTTCAAAACAATACTCTATCGTTACTATTGTCTTAAGTGTCATTAGAACATTATTAATTTTACGCCTCCTAATCTTTTATACTAAGCAAATAATATGTTATACAGGAGACGAAACGCAGTTTTCTCAGAGGCAGAAAGTACAAGAATCATGGATGTAAAATTTTATTGTGTGAGATTGCTAAAAGATTATATAATAGAAGGTGTATTGTCCGACGATTTTTATTGTGGAAATCTATGCCCTGCCTGGGGAGATATAATTGTCGACTATCATGGTCTGCACTATTATACGGATATACCATACTTAGCTACTTGTCAAATTTGTCAAGCTGAAATATGCGAGATCAAACCTTTTTATAATTGCAACGACTGTCTAAGAGCTTATTTTGACCACGATGGTCAGATTGGAATAGGACATCCTATTGTAATATCAAAAAGATATGGAAATTAAATTCTTGGGAGATTTCTAACCTCGATTCGAGTCAGCTTCGAGTCTACTACTGTATAACTATACGATATCCATATATAACTTTGTTCTACGATTTATACATTAAACAATAATATCTAACATATTTTTAAGAGAGTTATTACTAACACCCAAATCAAGGGTTAAACGCTTTATAATCTTCTCATATACATCATCTACAACAGATTTTATATTTCTTTATACTTCCTACGCCTTAAACTTTTACACTTTTATAAACTTTTATACTTTTATAAACTTTTATACTTTTATAAACTTATACTTTTATCAACGAACAAATTACTGCGTATATAAATGTTTACAGATTCCTACTACTTTGTCAACATGGAATCTCTAATGGAACAACGGGTCGTACAACGGAACCCTGCTGAGAAACAATTGTTCAACGGAAATTGTCAAACGCATTTGTTCAACAAAATATGATTGTAAAATTAGATTTAAGAATGCCATTCCGGATCGAAAAATAATGGGTTATGATGGTATGCTAACCAAATTATTTGTTATAATGATATGTTTAACAAAGATGATGCGACTTGCGAATATAAAAAAAAAAGAAAAGAAGCTTTGCCCCTTTTCTTTTTTTTCCCACGAGGGGGAGGTGGCTGTAATGTCCGAAACTTCAGACATTAAGCAATTTCTTTATTCTGTCTATCTTTATTATTGTCTATTTTGTTTATTTCTACTATTTCGACTATTTGTCTATTTTAACTATTTGTCTGTTCCTTTTAGTTCAGTTATTTGTGTATTTTATCTATTTTTTCTATATTATTTATTTCAATCAATTTCTACTTTATTATTCGAATATCATTTCAATTAATAGCCTTGAGTTGCTAATGACTCAATTCTCTAACAATTTCACATTATTCGCAACTTATTAAAATCGAGTGATGAATAAGTGAATCACATTTTAATAAATATGACTAATTATGACCATATAAAGAAATTGCATGAAACAGCCAGGCACGAATACAAGGTCAGCTTTTCTTTATTATAATAATTTCCCTTGAAATGACACGTGCGATGAACTGGCCCAATCATCCCGCAAG
>JABFPD010000270.1:0-12983 GCA_022817545.1 Cremastobaeus sp. ZL-2020 | reverse complement strand
AGTCAAAGTGTTTTTGGTAAATGTAGAAATTAGTTTATTAATTTTCTGAAAATTAAATTAGTGATTGTTTTTATTGGCCTTCAGCCGGGTAGGCCAAATTAACATCACAGAGTGTTATGGTTCATGGCAAAAAAGTACATAAAAAAACATCTTATTTTGGAAAATCTGAAAGAAATTTTTCAGTTCTTTAAAAAAAAATATCCGGAAATAAGAGTGTCATTTTCCAAATTTGCTTTTCTTTCGAACACCGAAAGAATGTGTCCTGGCTGGGGCAGCAGGTACACATACTGTATGCGTATGTTTAATACACCAGAACATCAAACTTATGTTACTTGGAGCCGGTATTTTCCCACTGATATTGGATGGCAAAAATATCGAGACATATAAAGACATTCCTTTAATTATGAAATGTGATCTGCCCACTGAGAATTGCCACCTTGGCACATGTGACAACTGTCCAGGCTTTGATCATATAAAATGTGCTATAAAAAAGATGTTTGAAGACAATTTCATCGATACGTTGACTTATAATCAGTGGACTCAAGTTGACCGTTGCTCTTTAGAGACTATTTTTGAACCTGTTGATGAATTTTTCGAAAAACTGGCTGAAAAAATTATAAAGTTAATCCCTCATGATTACATCGCTAGGAAACAGAATGAATTTTTGCTGCACTTGAAAGAAACCTTAAAAATTTGAGAAATTATTGCTGATTTCTCAGAAAACTATTCTTTCATATTACAAAACAGTGTACAAGGTGTTCATTGGAACAATGCTCAAGCAACAGTACATTCATTCGCGTGAAGAAACATTCTCTTCAGGAAGATGGAAATACTGTTAATGTTTTACACAATTATAATGAGTTCAGCGTCGGACATACAGAAACAACCAAAAGAAAAACCAGGTAAAAAATAGGTATAAGTTACTATGATTACAAAATTAAAAATATAAAAACTGAAAAAATTAATTGCACTTTTAAAATTATGATTACCTTTGTTATTTACAGATCGGGTACCAAAAGAAAGGCAACCTAATACAATAGTAAAACAGCGAAATTATATAGATCGATATATAAATTGAACTCGTGTTGCGAATTTTTCTAGAATGTAAAGTAATGGAATGTGTTTCATTAATTTTAATAAACATGTAATTATTTCACTCAATGTGGCGCCACCTATTATCATTTAAACATCGTAGAAGTGTAATCATTTTGTAATACAATGTTATATATTGTAAGTTTTCTTATTAATTTGTGATTTTCTATCAATTTTAATAATTTTTTCTCCCAATTTACGATTTTTGAAAATTACGATTTTATTGAAAAATTGATATTACTTGGTTATTATAAATTTTTGGCTGAGATATTTTGAAGACATGTTGGGAGCTATATATCAAAATTTTTTGGCCCATAAAATCGAATATCTGAGATGGAGTATTTTGAAAATTTTGATTTTTAGATTTTTTTGATTTTTTTCAAATTTGACTTAATGTTTGCTTCATTGCAACTTTAGAATAGGTCAGGAATGTTCTCTGGATGTAAAAAAACATAAATGTCGAAAAAAGTTTGAAACTTTTACTTCAAATTGTCATATTTTTCTACATTTTTTCAATAAAAATTGTACTATCTCCAATTTCATAAAAAATGTAAAATTCGCTTTTTCATACAAAAATTATAAAAAATAGTAATTATAAGATCCCATTCCAGCTTTTTTTATACAAAAACAAAGACAATAAACTTATTCTCGGTCAAATCGGCGATCCAATAATCTAAATTGTCCGATTTCACAAAGAATGACCCATATACGTTAAACTATTCACATATTTAAAGGCTCAAGGATTTTAAAGTTCCAATCTAATATGACCCGTATGTGAGATTTGAGGCTCGAATCGGATGCCTATACAGAAAGGACTTTAAGCTCAACATGGACGTGATTGTTGAAGAGAACGGAAGAAATAAGCCTACTGAGGTTTAAACCGATCTTGAAATTATGACTAATATACACGGAAAAAAATCCCATCAGTTTATACGAAAATAATTTCTCATTGTTCCGTACTATGATATTTTCATTGTATTCTGCTAATAATTCTTCATTTCTTACAATGATTTCATATAATTCTACGATAGTAAACAATTATTATAGAAACCTATGGACTTTATACAAAAACCAGTGATACCAATCGAACGTTTCTATTAGTTTGATGTACGAACTGCGAGTTCATTAGAATTTTTCTATGGGAGGCAGCTTTCTACACGACGAGAGTTACGTCTTCGCGCGATATTTACGATGTTCGTAATATTTGATGAATTTAATACAAAAACAGAATAACTTTTATAGTAAAAACATGAAAATAATTTAATCGTGAAATTCGGTTACTTTCAACCGCTAAAATTACTGGATTTTCTTTCCGTGTATATATATTGTTCAAGATTGGATACTTCGTAGCGATCGGACGGGGTCTTATCAAATTTGTGAGAAATATAGAGTTTAATGAAAATGAATTGAATTGATTATTTGCTCTTATTCTGATTCAAATTGCGCGCGTTGAACATAGTTGGCGCTCGTAGTCAATTGTCAGCCGCGCATCTCGTTTGCGCAACTGAACGTTCAGCTGGACTCCCTACCGAGATACCAGCTGAACATGTATAACGCCGTCCCGTCGTCCGAAACAGCAGTCCCAATCAAACCTTGCCAGAGCATTGCAGCTCGCTCTGGAATCACTCCTAACCTCTCCTTATTCCTACAGGCGACCGCTTTAGCTGTTTCACGCCTTCTTTTCCCATTGCCGCCGCAAAGGAGGTTTGGGATACTTTTTTTGTTGTGGGAATTGGGTTGGGAAAAGTGTGTGCTAATAGTTCGCGAGTTTTGGGGTTTAAGCAAGTGAAAAACGTGACAGGTTGAGGCTATTGTCTCCCTGTCAAACTAATTTTGTTAATAAATTCAACTTTGATTTTTGGGTGACAGTTATTGAGTCGGCCTTATGGCGCAGCTCTAACTGTTCACCAATAAAAATAGAATCACTCGTGTTAGGCAATAAAATTAGTTTTAATTGCAAATATCGTCTTTTCTATTATTTAAAGAAAATTAAATTAGCAAAATTATTAAACAGCACACACTTGAGGTTACAATTTATAATTTAGAAAGGGCGGAAAAAACATAAAAATTGTAAATATTCTATTGAAAATAGTTTATGAATAAATCGGGCAATTGTTATTATAGGCTCGTTGTCCTTTTGTTTACTTAAAATTAACCGATAATTTAGCTAAGGCCATTCCGTTCGAGTCATTGCATTTGTATAATTTGGTTATAAGTTCGTCTTATAGAACCATTCCGTTAGCGCCGTAGTAACCTATAATATCAACGCGTAGTTTCATTCCGTTAATTTCTAGTTAACCTTTTGGCGCGGATCTGCAATACGTATTTGGCGCCCCATTTTAGGTGGCGCCAGTGCACGCTTGTGCACAATGATAAAACTGTTATACACACGTGCAACTTTTCACTGCTGCTTACATCAATTATTACAGCTTCCAAAAATGCCGGATTGCAAAATTTCATCCAAAAATGCCGGATTTTTTATCCATCAAACGAAAATAACTGAAAGAGTTAACAATTTTGGGAGGTGATTTTGAGCGATCAAAATATCCCAAAGATTGCTTTACAACGCTGTACGGGTGGCCACGGGTACATTTTTAATTTTATATTTGTATCACAACTTTTCTGGAAACGGTGTGTAATAGTATATTATTTAACTAGTGAGTACAGCTGAGGCTTCTCCCACCGAGTGAGAAGGACAGCACGAGCGCATCGAGTGCCTGGCCCCTCTCACGAGTGGGATAGCCTCTGCTGTGTTCAGTAGTTGAATACGATGCTTTTCTTTCACGAGCGCGGCAGAAGTATTTAATTTTACCCGGCGAGTAATGAAAAAGAATTTTTCAAATTCAAAGTAACCACTTTTGAGGAGTGATTTTAAGTTATCAAAATAGTCCGATGATTACTCTACAACTCTGTATAAGTGGTGACGGGTACATTGTTTATTTTGTTACTTTATTACAACTTTTGTCGAAAATTATATATGTAATTATTGCTTATGTTTTTCGAAGTTTTTCGGGTTATAACCCGAAAAGTTATCACTTTTGGTGCACGAGACTAGGTAAAAAAAGCCCAAAGAGTGCTTAATAATGCAGTATAGGTCGCTCCAGGTACTTTATAGAAATTTATTTTTTATATCGATTCGCTTCCGGAATCGAGTTTCGGCGAAAATTCTGTTTTTTGAACCTTCAAATGGGAATAACTCGAAAAGTTATCACTTTTGGGGCACGAGACTGGGTGCAAAAAATAGCCCAAAGAGTGCTTAATAATGCAATATATGTCGCTCGAGTTACTTTTTGGAAATTTATTTTTTATATCGATTCGCTTCCGGAATCGCGAGTTAGCGATAATTCTGGTTAAAAATAGCCCAAGAAGTACTTAATAATGCAGTGTAGGTCGCTGGAGGTACTTTTTCGAAATAATTTTTGTATACTGTTTTGTTCCTGAAATTGCATGTATTAATATCGTTTTTTCCTACTTCAAGCGCTTTTCTCGTATATATCACTTCTGGCGGTGGCGGACCTAAATTTTTGCATAAAAAATTATGGAAAACATCATTTTGCATTATTTTAAACCATTTTCATTGAATTTGAGCTCTTTTTTAAAATATTTTTTTCCTATTTCAAAAACGTGTCTAACTTCCTGCACATTAAATATCGTACACACATTGGGTGTTATTATGGTTTATATATAAAATATATCTGTAAATATTTATAAAATATTGATATAATATCTAAAAATATAAAGAATATTCATTTTCATGTAAAAAAAATGTGTACAAATATGTTTAGACAATCTAAAAAAAACTTCAATAAAGATGTGGACATTAAATGCATAATCCATATCTAAAACATATTGCTAAAATATTAGTAAATATTTAACCATATTCTAACAATATCATTTCTATCAAAGAATGATATTTTATAAATATTGTATCAACATATTTAGCAGTATTAGGGATTCAATTTTATTCAATCAATTTTAACTTCCCAATTCGTATTTTGAAACTTATTTTTATTGTAATCATATTCCATCATTGACAATCATTGTTGTCCTTACAAATATAATTGTTACATTTTGATTCTATTACAACAAATAATCATTATGCTTTTAAAATTCTAAAGGTCGACATGCGGGACAAAATGTCGGTCTTTCTAATCAAAAACAAATAAAGGACTTGTCAGCAGTTAAGAAAAAAAGGAGTTAAAATTTACATCATGAATTTATTCCAATTATTGTTTAATTTTTATATTCTGAAATTCATATTAAAAAGATAGAAATTATTAAGAAATAATAAAGTGCTTCGAATCAACATCGGCTAAATCCAATTTTTACTATTTTGAGCAAAAGCACAAAACTCTTTATTTTAAATAAATGCAGCTTTCTTATCCTAATAGTACATTATCCGAATTGGTTATAATTTAGGTTGTTCATACACTGTAAAAACTTTGTTTTGAAATTTCAAAAAAAAACTTGTAGATTTCACAATTCACAAGTTTTGAATAATCGTATTGACTTATATAAAAAATATTCAAAACGATCTTAATTAATTTTAAACATTCTTTTAAATGAATCTCATATGAATTTTCAAATAAAGATATAAAAACATATTTTGAAATTCCCAATTTTTAAATCTACAACACAAAACTTATGAAAACTAAAAACTATTTTTAACAGTGAATTTTTAGCATATGAATTTTTATTGCGTCTCACACCGTTTTCTTCAAACAAATTTTTGGACTTAGCCGAGGGACTAAGTCGAATTTGATTCTGAAATAAAAGAAATAATTTCGAAATTCAAACTTCCAACGTCAGTTCTGAAATTGAAAAGACAGAAAACACTTAATTCTTAACTTGCATGAAAATCAAAAAAAATTTATGTAATATCGGCCGCCGTATTACAAAAGAAAATTTAATGCAGCATCAAAAACGTAATAACAATTGGTTAAATAATATAATAAAAAATTTTGCTAGGTTCAAACAATATTTAGAAATAAATAATAAATTGCATTATAATTCTTTTTAAAATCACTTTTGATAAGAAACTTAGCGTTTTTTCCATTTTTTCGAAAAATAGTACCGTAAGGTATGAGAAGAGAAAAAAAAGAGATAAAAATTGAACCAACCAGGTAACTGATATGCGCACTCTACCCAGTAAACGAAAACCAATTAAAACCGATAAGATTTTTCTTCGATATTTTTATTGGTTTGTATTGCGTTTTTCAGTTTATTCACATTTTTATCGGTTAAAACCTGTAATAAATATAGTTTGTTTTAGATAAGAATTATCAGTAAAAATGGATTTAAATTCTTTTTAGTGATTTTAAAAAACGAAACTCATATAATACATCATTTTTTTGTGGTCCACTCGAATGACAGATTAATTGTTGCTAAAATAACTTCCTTAAATTACTACATGTGATCAGTTAAAAAATTGATCATGTCCCAAAAGGCATTTTTGGTTATATTGGTTTAAAGTGTCTTCCTGATGTTATGTAGGAGAAAGCAGCATTTTTCTTGCTTTGGCAAAAAGTTCTTTCTGTGTTTTGTCCGTTATTTTCAGTATGGTTCAAACCAGCACTTAGTTAAAATATTTATTTTAGTAAGATTTGCTAATGTTATTGGTAACTGCCAACATAATCCGTATATTTACTATCAAAGAAGAACTGTAAACAGTTTTTTTATTGGTTTTAACCAATTAATATGTCACAAAATGTATTGGAGATTTTCATAAAACGCAATACAATTGAATTTAAATATATTGGTTTCCAATATATTTAAAGTTAAGGGTACCCAAAAAGAAAAAAAATTTTTTTGGAGTTTTTTGCATTTAGGTCAATTTTTCACTCCCACCTACCCTTAATTTAAAGTTGTTCGGTCGTCGAAGGCTTCACGACAGGATTTTCATAGAAACATATTTTTCATATCGATTAACTATTTGTGAACCAATTATAGTGTCTCGAAAATAGGCCCAATCCATATTACCCTTTAGTATCCAAGGCATAAAATAGTTTAAATATCGCGTTTTTTGATTTTATTGATGTAATACTCAACATAAATGGTTGTTTACAACAATAAACCATTTTTTCGTTGTTTCCAAATATTTTTGCGTTTGTGAAATATTGTTGTTTTCAAGCCTAAATTAAATTACTAGAAACATTTCAATTTTAGATGACATATCAAACTCGAAATGTGAATTTATAATGTTTATGGACATTTAATAAATGTGTTTCAAAAAAGCGTGATTACTAAAGGGTTAATATTCGAATCATTCAAAGTTAAAATATAGACTTTTAATATAGGCTCTTATGACAGCCAAATTTTACATCTAAAATCTTGCATCTAAGTTCGAAAAAAGAGAACTTTTAAATAGCAATAATGCACTAAAAGAAAAAATTTGTAAAAAGTATAGTTTTTCGTTGCAATCTAAAGACATCGCAGTTATTTACGAAATATTACAACTTTAGTTATAAATTTTGTAACAAAACTTACAAAATGTATAACTAAAACTGTGCATTTTGTAAAATAGTTTACAAAATTCATAACCAAAGTTATAATATTTGGTAACTAACTGCGATGTCTTTATAGTTTGCAACGAAAAACTGTACTTTTTCAAAACATTTTTCTCTCAGTGTGGCTTCTGAAAATAGTTTTAAATAATGAGAAATTGATAGCAATCCATATTATTTATTGAGTTAATTGTTTAAAATTGAAGTAATGCAAGACTTCCAGGTTAACAGCGACCATATTAAAATGTCAAATTTGGTCAATGCAATATTAATAAGAACAAAAATTAACGTTTTTATTTGTAACAACTAGAAAAAATAATCCAATATATTCGAAAAAAGTATTTATATATTTTTAGCTGATGTTTTGATTTCAGTATTACAGACGGCCGAACTACTTTAAAAATGCATATACTTTAAGTCAGTTGCCAGAAAATATACTATAATTTTAAACTAAGATCTTTAACAAAATAGTTGTAATTGTTTTGACCTTCAAAACCTAGAATACTTTATTTTGAAATGTGCTTAATTTAAATTATAGTAACTCAATCAGTCATAGTGCATTATTTAAAAATATTTATTTATTTTTTTAGTTGGTTTAAGTAATTTTTTTCTATTCTTTGACGACAGTTATGAATTCAACTGTGTTACTTCAAAATTATAACCCGCAGGGAACATTAATTTCTGGAATGTAAATAAGACGTAAAAAGTACGTTGGAACGTAATATTTACGTAACATTTACGTTCTAGAAACTTATGTTCTCTGCGGGAAGAGAACTCGAATATTTCAAGTATGGTTTTAAGGATACTCACTCGTGTGGTGAGGTGGAAAGGGAACATATAATATAAAATATGATAAATTTTGGTCTAAATGAGGTATTGAGACATTATACAATTATATTTTCATAAAAATAAATATGAACAATTTAATTTTTAACAATTACATTTTGTGATTTTTCATTAAAAAAATACATCCAAATATACATTTGCCGTCCAATTTTAACGTTTAAAGAAAAAACTTTTTTATTTAAATTGAATGAAAAGTAAAAAATTTGACTGCATTTTCTCTACTGAAAAGTAGATCGAAAACCTTAAACGTTAATAATAATTATTGTTAATATTTATGTTAATTTCTACGAAAAGAAAATTGTATGTCTCAACCAGTCTGTGGGCCTCTAAGCAAAAAATGTTTGGGTCCCATTTTTAATCCGAATTTTTAAATTGAACGCTATAAGAAATTGCAATTTAACCAAATAAATAAATCAACACAATTAAATTATTGTCGATTTTTAAAATAACAATTTTCTTTTGAAATATTAACAAAAGTTGATAAATCTGCGTTTTTACAGGGGCCCCAATTTGCCGGGGCCTAGGCCGTTGCAAATGCATACAATATTTCATAAATTTTTGCAAATAAAACCAAAAGTTATCACATTTTCCATCACGTGTTCCCCTTCCCCCTCATCACACGAGTGAGTATCCTTAACTTCCAAGTATATTTACTAAAAACTGACCTTCACATTTTCTTAAAAGTGCATGGTTTCAAACGTGGAATTTACTGTTTTAGGTGTGCAGTAGTAATAGCACAAAAAATGTCAAACTAGAGGAACTGAGGAGAGCTCTGCGATTCTCCCTCCGCATCCAAGCAGAAGAGGTAGACAAAATTTTCCAACAAGCTAAGAAAACTGATCGAGCCAGCGCCGTGAATTACGGTAAGTTTCGCCGAACGCATCTCAAGTGGCTGATATTTGCGAACATTGTATGCACAAGGGAGTAACCAACTTTTGCGATTGCAGATGACGTCCTCGCGGTGCTGAGGATGCGGCCGGAGTATAGTCACTTGTTTAGCGAAAACAGTGATGCCAAAAGGAAAAAGTCCATTTGAGATCATCCACTCATTCGTAAAATAAGTCTTCCACATTTTGCGAAGAGCCAAAATTCTTTCATTGGCGCTAACAGCGACAGCAACCAAGTAGTTTAAAATTTCACATTATCGTCAATTTAGAGTAATGCAATTTTTAAAGAGCAGATCTAAAGAGCAGTTGTAGGAATAGAGCGACGCATTTTTTTACGTTTTATGACGGGAGAAAGAATAGCGAGTTGCGTGGTATCATTGTAATATAACGTGGAGCGGTCCCGATAGAAAATGTCCAATCAACTTATTCAGTCTGTCTAACGAAAGTTGTTTTTCTATTCAGCATTGTCGCGACCTTTAGATTGCCGTTATATTAGGTAGAGCAATTTCATTTTAATACGATTGGGGAGTTCTAGATTATTGTTACCGCGGATAGAATTAAACTAGCGTTACTCGACGAGAGAATTGTTTCATTTTAATCAGTTTCGCACTCATTAGTTTGATGTCACTGTTAACTATTATTGTACGTTTCAAGTATGGGACCGAAGTCCGTTCCTGTGTGATTTCTGTTGGTCAATCATTTCTCCAGTTGATTGTGTATGTGGAAAATGCACTTGTATTATAAACGTTACTTTTTATTCCGACGAGTTTCACAAAAACAGTATTCACCAAAAACATCGGTGAATTTCAAGCTTGTTTGCAGGATTCGTCGATTTGTTTGTAAAAAGTACAGGGCGTTTTTGATCGCACGCATCCGGCATGAAAAGTGGGTTTATATTTCAGGAATACGTGTATAAAAGGATGTTCCCTTCAGACGTTTTATAATGAATCTACTATTACAGACTGTATATATATATTTTGATTAGTTGATGGAAATTACGGAAATTCAATGAATGTCTACGTTGTTATCAGTGAAAACGTTCAAATTTATTAATCATTAACGAGAACATTGAAGCAGGTTCTGTGTTGCGAACTTGTTCGATTTTTCTCAGGGTTCCTACTTCATGAGCACAGTACCTTACTGTCCAAAAATTCACTCCGCACAACTACAGTGTACTACTTGAATCAGATCGGCCGACTAATATTTAAATGTTGATGATAATCGTGAAGACAAAATGATAGATATGGATATTTATATTTTTCTGCGAACAACGCGTCTATTTAAGTTGATTTGTTTTGTCATGGTATATAGTTTATAATACTCAGATAAAAGAAAGAGAAATATAGTTAATAGAGTGTAAGTAACCAGATGAATGCAACCACGTCAAAACGAGAGCATTGAAATGAATCTCGAGTTTCGCATGAGCGAGAGAATAATTTTCGTGCTTCGAAATTATAAACATAGAATATATACATGAATATATTTATTGTTGAATATATTGTATTTATAACAAAAGTTAGATCATGTTCTTTTTATCAGAGGTTCCATAGTTGTTGATATTTATCAATTGATAACTGTTACATTGAGAACGCGAATGAAAACTATTTATGGACGTTGCAATTGGCGATGACTGAAAGTATCATCTAATTTTTGTGGAATTTTCGTTGATCCAATTCCGATTAATCACAAAAAGCTGAATCGAGTGAAACAGCGATTGTGCTTGGTGAATGACAAGCGTTCCAATCAAGTTCAAGGTCTTGTATCAATGAGCGTTTGGTATTACGATAGCCTTAAAACTTTTAATGTTGTAGAAAGAAGCGCGGCAGTCTACTGGTTGTAATGAAGTACATTATTCTCATTCTCACAATTCATTATTTATCTATAATTATAAGCTACAAATATCTATTTATTATGCTTTCCGAAGCGCAAGTAGTTTCAAGTCATGTAAATAGTTGACGGAAGAGTAGCTGACTTCTATAGTAAATAAACAACTTGAATTAAAAGGCTGTTATTTATTTCTTTCGATCGGTGCGAGCGACATGACTTCTAGAAGCGTGCAAGTAGACAGGTTTCGTTGCTTTGAGTTTATTGTCAAAATGTTTACACAGGTAGTATACTAAACTAGTTTAAGGAAGTACAATTTGCCTTATTGTAATAATGCATAATAATCGATATCGGAAAATATATATTTCTTTCAAGATATTCCAATGGGAATCTGTAAGTTCTGCCTCAACCAGATCAGTTAATCTAACAACATTTGTACAATTTAAGTAGCTGCGTCTGTACAACTCAAGCTTCACTCGCAAAATATTAGTCTGTTACAAAACTTGATCTGTAATACTTTGTACAAATTACACCTAATTGGCGAGTTGATACACTATGGCGAACATCAATTTATTCGCTGCTCCTATGTTTCATTTTTTGCGAAAAATAGACATACCAGGAGAATTAGTCTTCTGCTGGAATATCTTGCTCACTTTTTGCCGCATGTCCTCCATGCCCTGGCCAACGTTCACGGACGCCATCGACAAGCTGAGACCAGAACTGGTTGATGCAGATCTGAAGAACAATAAAACATTCAGAAAACTTAGTCTTCAAAAAGCTTCGAGAAGTGTAGTGGTAAGACTCTTGGCTTCACACGACTAAGATCTAGAGTTCGATTCCTACTCAGGGCTTATTTTTTTCGTTGCATATGAAAATTCTTTAGGAAATGTACCAATTGGAAATTCCTCATGAAAATTAAAGATGTCGATATAAAGTAACCCTGCAACGTACCTCTCTAACACTTTTGGCTGAACTAACTGCTCTATTTCCTTAATAAGCGAACGAACTGTGTTTTGCTGCGGGATTACTTGACTACACAAGGTTTCCAGTTGACTGAGTCCCGGTAGTAATACCTGAGTCATGCACTGGTTGCTTATAGCACAGTAAGCCAACGAAGAATAAGCTTCAACCAAGCCATTTGTAAGGGTGATTTTTTTATGGCCTTGATGTAAAGCACTCGTGGTGATTTTGTTCAGTTGCACTGCAATCACTAATACAAACATTGGAATAAGTATTATGCGATGTATGTACCCTGATAGCCAGATTGATATATATTTTTTTTATTTTTACATGTAAAGGAAAAGTCAGTGAATATACAAAAAAATTATTATATTTTTGTTAAATATTAATAATGATTTTTGTAATTCCTCACGTACTGCAAAAAATGATTATATTGTACATAAGATATAAGTTCATTCAATTTCAAATTAAATGTTTCACTTTACTTTCATTCTTTAATTATAACAGCATATGTTAGCCCTTACCCAGGTAAGGTGTGTCCACTGGACTCATTAGAAAAAGAAGTTTGAGCGAAAAAATTGAAATGCAACAAAGATACTATAAAAGATTACCTGGATAAGGATTAAAAATGATAATTTTGGTAAATATATTTTAAACTTTTTGAAAATAGTAGATTGTTGAATGTTGTTTATTTTGAAAATTGTGTTATGATTATAGAAATACAAATATTTGAAACTATAAATATATGAATAAATAAGAAGCATGATTTGCCACTCCGGGGTAAAAGTAACTACTTTCATCCCTCTGACGATTTTTTCTGTCTTTATTTTGAAATTTTTTTTAAATTTACTTTCAGTTGCTGTAAAATGAA
>JABFPD010000269.1:0-12990 GCA_022817545.1 Cremastobaeus sp. ZL-2020 | reverse complement strand
CGGTGCAACTATTACCAGTGCTTTTCAGTGAGCAAACTTTGAAAAATCGTAAACCTGCTGTCGAAGGTAATAAATGGTTCGAATTTGACCCGTAAAAGAGCGACACTTCGAGACGAGATTTATCCTTCGTACAGATCGAATCTTTCATCGGCGTAATTGGCTAAAAAACTCGCTGCCTCATGAATCGAACATGAGCAATGAAAGTATAGAGGAGTATTTAAAAATCGCTACTTTCTGCACTTTACTCAATGATCTGTACAAAATAAATTCAACTTCTTATCTCTTAAAATTACTTTGATATTACTTTTTTTCCATCCAAATTGATTCTAAGTACATATCCTATATACCTAATTAATTAATTTCGTTTTAGCAAAAATCAGTAAAAAAATGTTTACTGTTTCATACCAAATTTTATACTTATTAACTTTCGCGGTAATTGGTAAAATTGCTCGGGTTTGCTGGAAGCTCCAAGGTGTACAGCAGAGTAAACGAACTATAGTTTACAAATATTCTTGTGGTGCGTTCGGTGCAGCACAGTATGCGACTGAGGCAGCAGCGGGTGTCCTCAGTCTGTTGAAATGTATAATTATTTGTAATGTGCGGGTGCGGTCATTAATACACATTTCACAACACGTGCGTACTCGCTGACAAATCCCACGAGGTAGTGATGGATCACCAGCCGTCAGTTCACTCCCGTAATACGTAGCGTGTCTATACGGGGCTGCGCACGACATTTGAACACAACCCTAGTGACGATTGAGACCACTCTTTCGTCGACAGCTTGCAAAAATTTCACCCTCGATCTATCAATCATTCTTCGCGAGTTCATGCGACCCCTCGAGAGACGATCGTTCTGTTTGCTCTCAATTTAACCCCAAATTGCTCGACTATTTCGAAATTTAAATTTGATTGGATTCTCGAGTTCTGCACGGACCCTTTGAATTTACTTATTACAAATCTCGTGTACGAGTTCAGCTTGTTATAACGCTAGAGCAGACTGTTATGGTCAATTTCAGAAGTTCCAACAGAAGTGCAAATTATTCTCCGTGAAGCTTGGCTATTTTGTTTTGAGTTCTTCAACTAGAAACGCTAACGAAGCCAAACAATGCGGAGGCATTGTACAATAATGCCTGCCTTTTTCATTTTCAAGGTGAAGCAATCAAAGAGTGCTTTTCAGGTTAACCCAAAAATGTTAGCGATTTCTCAGCGTCTAACCTTTTTGGGGCCTGATAATTTGTTCCTCTATTCAATGAATAAGTGTTGCCAACCATACATTAGTCGAAAAGTTGCCACGAAACAAGCAACAGATGCTACATACATTGAAGTCTGTAGTTCTTGGTGAATAGTAGCCTTAATACATAAAGAGCCGAATAGCAGTCGGGAGGAACGGGGTTGGGATCGAGTCGGAGCAGAATCGCTTTAATAGAATTAGGATTTCGGCCAGACGGAATAATGGAAAGCCAGGCTTTCCTTCGGGGAAAAGCGATATGGCAAATAGAATTCTGAATTTGTTGCTATGGCCGGATAGATGTAAAACCGTTGCAAATTTTGGTCTTGATCTTGAGATAGCATCAACGCACTAAAAGAACTTATTTTAAAAGGTACATCAATAAAGTTTTTATCTTAAAATTGACACTCTTTTTCACCAAAGTGACCTGTTCTATTTGTATATTGAGACCCTAACGAAAATGTCCTATGTCCTGAACATTCGAACGGAGATCCATTACGAGACTTGATATGAAATGAGGTATTTTTTTAGCGACTTTTAATAGCTTACCGACGCCATCTACAGCACAAATTTAAAAGCAATTATAGGTTATGAGGTGATATTTCGGCGTCGATATGCTGAAGAAAATTACGTTTCACTTACACGTTTTGAATGTCTATATTGAAGTTACAACAGTACATCTGAATAATCTTTTGTTTGAAAAAAATTTCATTAATAAATGAAAGTTAGCATGAGGACGTTGAAGTATTGTCACTTGACAATTACAGGGTAAGCATCAAACTTCGAAACTTCTTCCAGACTTTCCCTTTCATAGCGGGTTTGGCGTACCCTCGCAGAATAATACGTTGGGGAAGATTCATGGGATCCGTAATTCGATTTGTAGACCCATGTTGGACTTTCATTGGACGGGAGTTGCCTCGGAAAGCACAGTGTTTCGGTACAATAAGACAGAACTCAGAAGTACAGCCGGATTAAGGGAGAATGGCGCATCTATTTGTGAAAAGTTGCATGAAATGACGAAAAATACTTACGTGTCTCGTGTCCGCGGCTAGGAGGGGCGTGTGTGCCTGCAACAGCGAAATCAATCCTTGCCGTTAGATCGTCTGTTTACTTTCAATAACTGAACTAAACATTTACTAGAGCCATGCTCAGTACAACATGCAGGTGCTATGACAACGTTGCTTTTCATCAACAAACAGCACGTAATCAGCAAGACATGATCTCGTTGCCCCGCTTTGATACTACAGGACAGCTTTGCGACTGACACCAAGACTACTGTGATTGTTGGAACCGTATTAGATGTTTTTAAATTAAAACTTCTCGCTCGAGTTCGGTTTCGCCTCCAAAAATGGCTCCGACTTTCATACATTGCCGCGACTATAAAGAAGGCTTGGCAACTTTTCCAGTTTAACTTGGACTACAAAACTAATTGCCTAACTTTGTTAACTTCCACCTATTGATCACACTGATTAATTAAAAAACTAAGTTCCCGCCATTCTAAATTAAATACTAATTAAAGTGAAGAAGAGAGTTATCAATTATTTGTGGTACGTTTGCGAAGGAGAGAGGAAGTGAGCGAGAGCCAGGCGGCCAGAGCGAGACGAGAGACGATAGAGCGATTGGAACAACGAGGACAGAGATAGCAGCTAAATAAGTGTATGAAATTCGTTACTATCCAGAGATAAGGCCTTCATGCACGGGTACATCTAGATAAGGCGACGCTGCAGCTCGGTACCTCTTTACCACCTACTACTTAAGCGCCATTTTATGCCAACGCACGCATCCTTTTGCTCATAGTCCGGGAGGCAGCGTCACAAAAGGGTCGGCATTTCTAGCAGCACCAATTTTTGTATACGCAATGTTTGAGCCTAAACTAAAAGTTATCCCTCGGTCTGCCAGTCTGGTAGCCCTGGATTCAAGCGCTACGAATTTCTGAAAATAGCAAATGGGAGGAAAAAAAAAGTCATTTCTAGCAACGCGAAACCTAGTGGAATTGAATCTTTATCAAACAAAAGTGTCAAAAAATGTGGTCTGCCACACGTGCGACACTGGGTTCCAAGTCTGCCCGGGTTTTTTTCCGGAAATTTAGAAAAAAAAAAGTTATTTCTAGCACTGGCAGACTGGGTTCAATCGAAAGCTTATTTAATATAGTATTTCGAAAAAATAGTCTGCCTTTTTTCCGACCTTGGAGTAGTCTGCAAACTGCGCTGACAGAAACAAATCTCGGGTGGCGGGTTTAATGCGGATAACGTATTAAGAGGTGGTGCACATGCTTTTCCACAAAGTCTCGTGAACATTTTTATTAAAAAACATATTTGTATATAATATTCAATAATATCTTAGTATATTTAATGAATCTAAGCATAATTTATATGTAAATATAAGCGCAAATAATGATTTAAGGCGACTCGCAACACCAAAATGACAAAATTATGTGAACATTCGGAAATTTTTTTTCCATAATTTAATACTTTTATTAAAAACTAATTTATTAGCGATGAGCTTCATAGATGAAGTATATTTGATTCAAAGAAAGTGCAACTTATGGACCTGGAATAACCGAGTAATCAGTATTATTGTATAGGTTTCGTGGAATACCATCCAAATTAAATGGAGAACAATTTGTATTACCAGAATTTTGATATAATGTTCATGTGCAAAATTATAAGAAGATAATGTTGAAAAAACACAAGAAAACGTCAAAAAGTGCTCATTTTTTGATATGTTGTTACAAATTTGTTGATAACTTGTTGAATAAAAAAAGATATCAACATTTTGGTAATACAATTTTTAGTGTATTAAATTTGGATGCTTTTGCAGCAATTAACAGTTAAATCAGATTAAAATTCGTCCCCCAGGGAACAATGTGAATTTAACCCGTTTTTGACTCTTATTGTTAAAAAAACAAATGATAATTTATTTATATTCAGGAATACATGTAAAACTATTTTTTTTCTACATATTATCTTCATAATTCCAAAAAATCTTGACGATCAGATGAAAAATGACGTTTTTAGCATTTTTGATTGCGAGTCCCCAGGAAAGATAAACGTAAATTTAATACAAATTTTATAAAAAGGCAAATAAAGTAAAATCGAAAGCTTATATAATATAATTTTTAAACAAATTAGATTGCTTGTGTTTCGATGCTGGTACAGCTAACAATCTCAGACTGAAGAAAACGTGTTCCAAGACTGGCTTATATCAACAAATGATTTTAATTTATAACCCATTTTTTAATTGTAAGATATTGTATTTAATATAAAAACAACATGGTCGATGATTTTTCGACGTATAAAAATTCATAGAAATTGTTTTTAATTGTTTGTAACAACTTGACACAATTGTAATTATTTCGTATGTGATATTTTTAAATATTAATGAACAATTATTTTGGCTCGAAAATGATTGTAAAACTAAATTGTAATAATTATTATTATATTATATTATATTATATTATATTATATTATATTATATAAACATATATCTGTGGCTTTTGGGAAAAATCAGGAAACTACAATTTTTGCCAAAATGCATTTTTTTGTAGATTAATTAAGCTTTTTTTAAAGATTTTCATTCTATCGATTGCACTTGATTTGTTTTTGTATGAAATGTGATTTAAATTCGTCTATTCTGTGGATTCATGAAATCATTATTTATACTTATAATTATATACACGCAGAAAAAAAGTACATTAAAAATTACTGAACTAAACCGTAATGAAGGGACAAATCCGAAATATGGGAGACTTTACCTGAAAAGAACAGTAAAGTTTGCTGGAAATATGGTTTTTATTTATGGTCAGATAGATAAATTTTACTGTTTTTTTCAGGTAAAGTCTCCCATATTTCGGATTTGTCCCTTCATTACGGTTTAGTTCAGTAATTATTATGAAAATTATAGTAATTTTTAATGTAATTTTTTTCTGCGTGTACACTGAACAAATTTGATCCCAGTTTACAGTACTGAGCACAGTAATCTAGTAACACATGCCCTGCACTGTAATTTTACATAAATTTATATAAATTTTACAAACTTTATGTAAAATGATCAAAGTGTTAGGTTATGTGCAAGATGTGTTGTTTGAACACAATACACATGAACACTGTGCTAGGTGTGTATTTATCAATTAATATTAGAAAGCATCTGAAATGGATTGTAGTACAATATACGCAAATTTCGTTATTATTACACAAAAAGTTCGTATCGCAGGTTTTATGTAAATTTTATAGATTATGTATTTAATCACACTCGATTATGTAAAAAAGGGGTCCGATCCTTTCTGGGGGGGGGGGGGATGAGGGCGCTTGCAATTTCCACCCGTTAAAAATTTCAGAGGGCGTTTGAATCCGACGAATCCCAAGGGACACAAATGCCATTCCGCTATTCTCGGAACCTATTGAAATGTTCAAAAACAGGGCCCTCGCCTTTCTCCGCGGCTGCTCGTCACTTGGGACTGCACCTCTTAATTGCATCCAAATTGGCAAACATACTCAACCCCTTTCCGTTCGACTACATCGAGCATACGTCCGTGGTTGGCGGAGTCGCGACTGTTGCGGCCTGCAGTTCGCAGTTGGAGAAAACAGGAGGGGGGGGGGAGTCTGCGAGGACGAAGGAGCCGCAGGGGAGGGGGCAGTTGGCGAAGCATGCAGACGCGCAGAGCGTATCGCGTACCGCAGGTATATCGGCTAGTGTACCTGCACGTATAATGCACGTACAAATAAAAGCACGCACACAGCGAACGGCCGGCCAGGGATTAGCGGTCGCGCGGCGAGAAGGCAAGAGGAGAGAAGAAACGCGAGTTCCTGGGCCGTCGGTTTAGAGGCCTCAGAAGTCTCCGAGCGGTCAAACGGCACATATTTCGCGTCTTAAATAGTCGGCTTGCGCGTTGCACCGCGTCGCAGACGGGAACGCGGTTCCGCTCGCCTATTTTCTCGCGCTATGCAAACAACGCGCGCGATCATCGATCGGGGAGCGGCAATTTTCGTCAATCGACTGCCGAATCGCGGTCGCGGAACCTGGCTCTTTCAATTGGACCAACAGTGATGCTTCGAGGTTCTCGGTGCTTATGGGAGCGATGTACGTTGAGACGTTGAACGGTGCTGCTGCTCGCCATGGTAATTCCACTTTCAGCAGCCAATTCTACTAAAATAGCAGTTATTAGCGATTGACCGTCGCTCGGACAATCCAGCGAATGGGCTAAATTTACGCGCCGCCTGTGCCCGGTGTCACGTTCCGGCTTATCAGTGCACTCGAGTTTGCCGCGTACCTTTCTTGCGCCGCGTTTTCGGATGCGCTTCAAATATAACTCACTAGTTCTCTGGAATCCGGTAACGCCACTTTCCAGCCCGGCTCTCGGATGACGATTTGAGCGATTCGCCTGCAGCAGTTGGCCCGTCGCAGCGGGCTTGACCTTGAACTTCCCACCTCGACTCGGTTTTCGCCAATTTTTCCAAGCGACCGACCTCCTCGAAATCGCCCATTTCGAGAACGCTTTACAGGCTCCACGTACTTTTACAGTCCCGCAATTTCATTGGCATTCTCGCCAGCGCGGTATCAAATTTCGATTAATTACACTGCGACCATACGCCAGGCTTCGCACACCTACAACGGTGCTGCACTTCAACCACCTTGGAAATATCTCCTGAATTACGGAACTGGGAATACATTACCCGCTCTGCTAATTTTTTTCGTTACTCAACTGGATTACTGTTAACATCCCAACACAAATCACCGCGCCAGCGAAATTCATATTGCACGCGCACAAACGGGATTATTATGCCCGCAATTCTGGCTCGAGTTTCCCGAAAGACGCGATCTTTATCCACGATCGAGGCTGGATCCACATTAAGGCGCGAGGTCGAATTTTAAAAAATTTTCGGTGCGATTTTTTGCGGTTTTTCATTGTGTCTGTGAGTGTTTTCTTTGTAAGAGTTAATGGCTTGTTTCGAAGTGTTCGATTCATTAGTATATTGTCGCAGCAGTTTTGAAATCGATCATTAGTCACGTGCATTATATTGCACATAACATAATTTCCCATTTTTTTAAATAATTTAATAATTTACACATAAATAAACATTATAGCATTGCAATTAATAGTTGCTTTAGGCGGAATGGAACGAATAATTAATAGAAAATTATCTCGAAATAAAATTAATTAAAAATATTTGGCAATAGTTTTTTGTTTCCGTTAAAATTTAATTTTTAATTTTGTTCCAATACAGATTTAAAGAGACAAACGTTGCAAATCGAAAACAAAACCAGTCGTGACTCAATGATTCGGGAATTCTTTTTTAATTTTTTTAAAAAAAGTTAAAGCAAAAGATTTTTTTCAATTTAAATTTTCAATTTTGTTTTTAACTCAACAAACAATTGTTCCGTAAAAATTTTATTTTTTGGTGCCATGTAGATTCAAAGAGATAAACGTTGCAAAACGAAAACAAAAACGTCGTGACTTAATGATTCAGAAAGTATTTTTTGATTTTTTTTTTGGAAAATGTTTTTTTATTTAAAATTTTAATTTGAAAGTTTTTTTAAAATTAGTAAAATTCATTTTTCTGCAGAATTTTTGTTAAAATTATGAATATTTACATTCTTTAAGGAAATATGTTTTAAATTCGTACCGTGAAAATTTAGTTTTTAATTTTTGACCCATATAGATTCAACGAGAAAAACGTTAAACGAAAACAAAGGCGTGACTTGATTCGAAGTGATTGTTCGATTTTTTTAGGAAAATGCTAAATTTTAAAAAACTTTTATTTAAATTTAAAATTTTAATTTGAAAGTTGTTTTAAATTCGGTATAATTCAATTTTCCGCAGAATTTTTGATAAAAAAATTAAAATTTCGGTTAAATTCTTGGTTCTTAAACATTAAAAATTGAAATAACTGTGACGTAAATGTACAACTATAAATTCTTACCGTCATTTATAATTGCACGATATTGCAGAAAAAGCAAAATTTCATATGATTCAAACAAAGAAAAATGTTGCAAACCGGAACTTGAGAAGAAAACTTTCATTTGAACAATATTTTATTCAAACAATATTTTATTTTAAATTTGTTTCAGTATTATAATAGAAATTGCCGAAATAGCGCCAGGTAGAAATAGTGGGGGAATGACGTAATTGAAAATGGCAACTGGAATGAATAAAAGAATTAGTGGCGTTACATTTTGCGTCTTGTACATTTCATGTGGTGAAAACAGTGTGACCTCGCGAAAAGGCTTGCGCGATAATTCGCGCTCCAATGAAAAGGCATTTTCCATGACATCGGAGTCTGCAGAAAATCTAAAGCTCAAACTTGACCGCGAGTATTGCTGAAACACAAACAATGCGTGAGTACATGAGAATTTTCTCATTATTACTCAAGTTTCGCTGGCTTGGAAATAATAATAAGCTCAAAAGTATCATTACGCGGTCTTACATGCAAACAGCGAAACTCAAATGATAATTTTCAGTTTCCGAAATATTTTAATTGCTTCCAGAAAAAAACGAACAAAGAAACGATTTTGTTGAACTATTCACATTTAATTTTCAACAAATTTAATTTCGGAGCTAATTTTCGAAACATTTTGAGTATTTTTATGTAATTTGTAATCAAATTATATCAAGTAATTAATTTATTTATAAAAATATCCTTCACTTTCCGATAGGTTATAAAAAATATAAATAAACTTCAATGCAATAGAAACTTTTATAGAAAATTCAATTACCGAATAAAATTTTTATGACACGCAACCAAGTTCGTTTGTTTAAAAACCATGTGTCAACAATAATAAATAATATTGTTATAAAAAATAAAAAAATATTGATAAGTATTAAAAGTTTTTAGAAAATTTATTTAATAAATTTTCTAAATCAAAAGTTTTTTAATTAAATTTTCTAAAAACTTTTAATTTTATTTATTTTAATAATTTAATTTTTTTTTAAATTATTAATATTTAAATTTTTTCTACGCAAAAAGTGAAATAAAGAATTCGAGTGCGTGACATTTTGAATATTTTAGATTTGCAACAAAAAGCATAAACAAATCTGGCAACAGTTATTTGTAATTATCATAACTGATGCATTAATTATGCAGGCATTTCCAAAAAGAACGTCTAAAATAGTTATATCATCTCATCGTGCTTTAAAGCATTCTTTTTCACGAATACGGCTTAAAAATCTCGGAGAGTATACCTGCGACTGCTGCGACAGGTATGCGGGATACTTAACGAGTTTTTAGGTAGAAAATATAGCCTGCCATCATCAGGTGTATATGCTCGTCTGAGCCGTAAGAATTTCGTTCCGTGTAATTTTAAGAATCCGCTAGCTCTTCAACTTTTCCGACCACAAATGGAACCGATTCGGTTATATTAAAAGTCCAATATTGAGCTTCAATATTTTATATTCTATCATACGCGATGCATTGAATCTATAAACGTTCAATATAACCTCGGATTAATTTGTATCGCTACTAAAGCGGATCCGTCACAGTTGACAATAATAATTTGTGATGGGATCAATTTTTATAAATAACTAATTCGTTTTTAAGAACAATGTGATAATTATTTTTCATGGCGTAATTCAATATGCGAAAATAGCGTCGGTATCCGACTGCAAACGCCGAGCCGAAATATTTACACGAAGACTCGTGAATTTGATTACATCATTGCGAAAGAATCCGATGAATACCAAAAATGTCATGTTCGAGATAAAAGTGTGTAAATAAACATAAAAAATGGAAATCAGGTATAACAGTACACAGAGCTGTTCGTTTCTTGTCCACTTAGTTAAACTAATATAATCTTCTGAAAACAAGTACATGGCAGTACGTAAAAGGCAATCGTTTCATTATGATTTCAGCTCATAACACGTATAGTCACGTAAATCATTATTGTAAAAACGGTTTTCTCGTGTTAAAACTAACTGAATACATGATATTCCTTGCATGTTGATTAACCTTTTCTCAACTGAGCGGTTTTCAATTTTAATATGCAATTTTCACGTAATTAAGACGAGTTATTAATTGAATAAATTTTCATCAACCGATCAGTAGCCGATAAAAGGTGCAACTAAAAAATTTATTACTATTTAATATATAATTGTATTATTAAGTGAAATATTTCATGTTCTTATATTATTAATAAATGATAATGAAATAATGTAGAATATTAATAAAAATTTGAATAAAATAAAATATATTAGAATATAAAAACTACATTTTCATTTATTTTTTATATATATACGAAATTTCCTGAACAAAATTATAATAAATTTATATAAAAATAATTATTTATATGTAAATAATACATAAAATATATTTATGTATCATATAAATATATTATGTTTCATATATATTATATAAAAAACATTATATATATAATAAAGCATATATAATTATTATAATAATATACTGATATATATTATATTTATCATTAATAAAAAATATTTTCAAATATATTTTTAAAAATAATATATCAAATTGATAAGAAATAATTTCCAAAATTTGAGTCAAATGGCTTTAATGGTGTTCAGCAATTAATAATATATAATATAGTTACAATCTTGGCAAATGCCTGAACTAATAAACTTTTTTAAACTCCGACTTGGAACTTACTCGAAAAGTAAACTGATATATCTAATTTGCAAATGTTTAATCCGGACATTGTGTAATAATAGAGCGTTTAATAGTAGTTATTAAGTAGTATCCATTTGCATAATAAATTTGGTATGGGCGTCGATAAAGTGTGTTGTGCTCATACAGTTAATTATCTAATATATAGGTTCATTACATTTTCGTGTTTAATGTTCGAGTGTTAATATTTCTGACGCTCAGAACCGACTTCGTAAGTGTTCCGCCATCAAAACTTCCGCGAACGAAAACAAGATTATCAAATATTCAATTTCAATCAAAGCGCAATCAAATATTCAACATTTCAATATGCACAATAACTTTTAACAATTGTAAATTCAGCTTTTTCAAAGATAAATGTTATCTCAAGCTTGAAATTATTCCCTAAATAATTGAAGCGGTTTTTAATCGAACCCTGGGTTTGACATTTTTGTAACTTCTATTAAAAGTTCTGTAATGTCACAATTTCGCGATATTTGCAATGTTCGCAGTTGTAACAAAATTGGCAATTTTCGTGAAATAATAATTACTATCCGAGACAAAAACTGAACCATCATTGTGGTAAATTAAAGTACCTAATTAGAGGTCATAATTTTGCAGTAATGTTATCGTAGTTAAATAATCTTCAAAAACACATATATTATAAAGAGTGTCGCTATTACACACATTTTCGCTAGACAATAAATAGCAAAAATATCGAGTTGTATAGATATCGATGTTTCCTGATCGCCCGTATCATATGTGGAGAACGAGAGAAATATTCATCTGTATGCGCCTCACGCTATATAGCTTTTCGTTCGATATCTAAACCGCATTCAAAAGTATAAAGTGACGACACCCTCATATTGCTGGTTATAGCCAAACTGCATAGATTTTATGCAGCAATTTTTGCACTTTGTTCAAACTAGGCTAAATTGTATAAGAATCAGAAAATTTTCGTCCCCGTTCTGTAATACTTACGTTGCTTTTTACGATTCGAGAAAACCAATTTCTAACCGAAATTTCACCATTGGGTGGAAATTACAACTTTTCTTCCTAGTGCAAACGTATCAATGTAATTTTTGTAATATTGGACAAGAAACGAAAAGAAATTTTCTTTTACAATGCAAACAAATTTGATTTTGCAAAAGAAAATGAAATGAAAAAAATCTCAATGTAAAAAAGGACATTTTTTTGAACAGTTGCGGTGCAGAAAATCTCTACTTTCTGCACTACGTTAAAGAAATTCAGTCTACAAGATTGTAGTAAAGAACTGATTAACAAAGTAAATAGCTTTATTTCGTATGTTTTCTTGTTGCAATAATCGTTGCATTAATCTAGAAAATAAGACCAACAAGACCTTCCTGGGACTGCATCACGTAGCACTTACGTTTTAATTCTATATTTCCCATTGCATATTTTCTACTCGTGCGTGATATCGTATACATATTCACGCACATGCTGTACTAAGCCATACACGCTTTTCCCATGTTTACTCTTGTTCTTCCGCTACACTTCGAGTCTTCAATCCGACGTAGGAGTATCTTACTGTAGCGATCAAAATTTCTAAAACAAAGTGCATTAATGATTCAGGAATTATAAGTAGCCCATAAACGACTTAATTTCGAGTTACAAGTGATCTATAAGTGATCCATAAATGATCTATAAATCATTCACAAACAATTATTGATTCATAAATGTTTGATCTATTAAGGATTCATGAATAAAACATAAGTGATCCATATGCCATCGATTAATCACTTATAATATTTTTGTAAATGATCTATAGATCATCTATCAGCAATTTATAAATGATTGTTGATCAATAAAAATTTTATAGACGTTTCATGAATGATCTATAATTGATCTAACACGAACGATCAATCAATATTTTTTAAAAATATTAGAATGATCTATAGAGAATCCATGAATGATCTATAATTGATTTTCAAATGATTTATGATTGAAGAATGAGCCCTAAAAGATCCATATATATATGGGCTTTGAATAGGCTAATCAATTATAAAATTTGTGTAAATGATCTATAGATGATCTATCAATGATATATAAATAATTGTTGATCAATAAAAGTTTTATAAACTAGCCACAAATGATTCCAAACTAGTAAAAACCCTACCATAAATCATATATGAATGACTCTTTTACGAT
>JABFPD010000268.1:0-12990 GCA_022817545.1 Cremastobaeus sp. ZL-2020 | reverse complement strand
AGTGAAAGGAGATAAAGGAACAACAGATTCCTCAACTGTATCTACTCCATCAGGCATTGAACCGGAATCAGTTATTAAGCTTGCAGAAAAAAGTCTTACTGAAAAATCAGAAGATATATCATTAGATTCGATAGAAAGTAAAGTTCTTGCTGACTTAAAAGAAGAACGTGAAGTAGCCGAGGAAATTGAAGCTGTTTTGCAAAAAGCAGAACATGAAGAAAGAAGGAAAGAAGAACATTTTGAAGGATACGATGAAATTACTGCAGAAGCCACAGACAAAAAAGAAGAAGATTTAACGGAAGAAGACGTTACAGCAGATATTGAAGATGTTCCAAAGAAGGAAATTTCTAGAAAAGAAAGCCAAGAATTAACAGAAGAAGACGAATATTTAATTGTGGAAGCCGAGGATTCTATGCAAAGTGGCGAAACAGAACAAAAACATCACTTGGATGAAGTTGAATCAGAAAAAATAAAAATTCTCGAAGATGAAGAAAAGAAAGATGAGGTGCCAGAAAAAATAGTTGATGTTGCAAATGATCTTAAAGAACAAAAAGAAGAAATAAAAGAAGTTGAAATCCTTCAACAGGAAAAGGAAAAACCAGAAGAACCAAAAAAGATAGAAAGTGATGAAGGTTCGGGTAATAAAGAAATTGTTGAAGCGATCAAAGAAATGTCCAGTTCAAGCCCTGACAAAATTGATTCTTCTGGAAAGAAAGCAAGTGATGATGGAAAGCCTGATAAAGAACCTGTTCCTGAGAAAATGGAGGAGTCTCAAGAAAGAATATCGACTATCGAATCTGGTGGCACTACAACAGCGCCAACATTACCAGAAGACGAAAGAATTCCACTAGATGATATCAAAGAAGATATAGACGAAAAACATGTGATAGAGGAAGTAAAAGAAAAAGATGTGCCTTCAAAACCCAAAGAAGTCATTCAAAATGTCCCAGTACCTACAAAAGCTGATGTCAAAGTGAGTTGAGATGAAACGTTTTAATATGTACGCTTCTTTTTAAAATAAATCGCATAAACTGTAAACAACGAAGCCGCCAGCAAATACTGAACGAAAAGTGATCAAATTATGGTCCTTACAAGAAATCAAGCAATGCAAATATTACAAATTGAATATTTAGTTTTTTAGACCAAAATATTAAACATATAAAATTCAGTACTTGCTAGCGTTCTTGCAGCATAAGAGGTTGATGTTTTACTGTGAATTTAAGTTTAGAAATGTAATATGTTTTAGTTTTTTAATCAATTGAATATAATACTTAAATTGCATTTTTAGGTAATAAATGTTCCATCAACTATGCAAGGAGTGCAACGAGACATTGTAAAAACTCCAGACGAAGTTGCAGATCTTCCAGTACATGAGGAAGTTGATCCTAAATTTTATCAAATTGATGATTTTGACAAAGAAAAAGAAGAGAAAGCAGCTAAAGAGCAAAAAGGTGTATTTAGTTTCTTCGGTAAAGTTGCAGATAAATTTGAAAAAGGTATCGATAAATTAACTCATAAAAAGAAAAAAGATACAGATAAAGATACTGACGAGAAGTCGCACTCTAAATCAAGTTCGCCAAAAGAATCGAAGCCTGAAGAAAAAGATATTTATGAAGCAAGCATGGACATGGATAAAATGTTCCCTAAAGTACACAAAAAGGAGTCAGACAAAAGTGCTTTCGAAGAAATTCAACCGATGAAAACAGACATAAAGACAGCGGAAATTAAGGATACGATTACTTTTATAAAAGAAGAATTGAAAGACGCTAAAGAAGCTTCACAGCAATCCGACGAACAAATTGAACTACCGAAACCTCAAGAAATTGACACGAAAAAAGATGGAAAAATTTTGACAGAGCAAGAAAGTAAAGTCGACACAGAAACAAAAGACGATGCGGAAGAAGACACCGAAGAAGTAGCGAAATTATTAGAAGAAGCCTCGAAAAAGTTTAAAACTGTGAAAGACAGTTTGCGAGATTCGTTAGAATCATTGGAAGAAAAGGTGGAACAAACGCTCGCACCTAAGTTAGAAGATTTGCCATCACCGAAAGATATTATAAAAGATACTTTGGAAGGGGTTGCAGAAAAATTGGGAGAAATTGAAAAATCCCCATTAGATGCTAAAGAACCAGAAAAAGTAAAATTTGTAATACCAGATAAGCAAGATATTGTCGAAGATATCGTTGAAGAAGATGAAGAAGAGGATGATACAATTCCGATTCGAAACATGAAAGAAGCTGTTCGAGATGTTGGTGAGGTGCTTGCAGGTACAGCTGGTATCGCAATTGAAGACAAAGGCAAACCTAAAAATGTAGAAGAAATTGTTAAGCAAGTTGCTGCAGTTTTGAGAGAAGATGACTTTTTATCTGACGAGGTTTTATTCCCTGAAAATAAAAAAGATAAAGCTAAGGATATGGAGGAAGAAAGTGTATCGCCTGTAAAAGAAGAAAAAGTTCACAATGTAAAAGAAGAGAGTATCTCACCTATAATAAAAGATACAGTTGATAGTGACATAAACAAGAGTGCGACCTCTGATAAAGGAGAACAATTAGCAGTTGAAGAAATATTGATGCCAAAAAAAGTCGGTATTACTGAAGAACTACCACCGCGTGAAGAAATTGAGGAAATGTTGGAAACAATTCCTCCTACACCATTGACAGTATTTGAAAAATCTGAAACTCGCGAAGAAGTTCACGAGGAACCTTGCGTTAAAATAGTGAAAGAAAAAGATATAACTGTGGTTTCGCCAGTAAAAGAAACAGAAAAAGATTTAACTACTGCGATCGAAATGGGATCAGATTTATTAAAATCAGATACCAGTAGAACAAGACGAAGTATACCCACAGTAGATGATGACCGAGTCGACGTTTTAGCCACCGGAGAAGAGCCTATTTGTACAAAAGTTGTAATATCGACCGAAGCGAAAGACCGTGTTGAAGTGCCTGTTATCGAATTTGAACAGAAGTTGTCTCCTGGGAAGGCCGAATTAGTTGTAGTCACGCCAGGATCCACACCTTCCTCGCCGAAATTCGCAGGAGCAATGAGTGAAATTAACGCGGATATAAAAACTATTCTTGACAAGGATCTAGACTTAGATAGAATATTTAAAGAAATTATTTTAGATAAAAAACAAAAAATAACTAATGAAATTATTGAATATATTACAATCGTTAAAGGGGTGACGAAGAAAACGGTAATCTATATCATTGAAAACATTATTATCAAGCACAATTTACAACGACAGGATGTTGTTGACAACATCGAAATATTACGAACAGAAGAGATTGATTCAAATACCCGCGACACAATTGAAAACAACATAGTTCAAGAATACATAACTAAAGGGAAGAAGATAAACTTATTCATTATCGAAGAGATTTCGATGTTAAGGATCATCCCAAGACGTGTTGTTTATGAAATCATCGAAGAACTAATAGTAAAAAGAAAAATTCCAAGATCAACCATCCTAAGTATTTCTGATTCTGAGTACTTAAGCAAATGTTTAGATAATGCTGAAGAAGCTGAACCTGATAAGGAAAAGGAATTACCGAAATCTCCCAGAACTTCGCCCGTGGATAAACTCTTAAGCGGAGAAGAAGATACAATTGTAGACGGATTCGTAAGTATAGCATCTAAAGAAAAAGTAGAGGCTATTCTCGAGAAAGAGCATGTCTCCAAGAGTAAGGAAGAAGATGATTTTGAAGCTGTTGAACAAGAGTACAAAGTACAAGAAAAGGTTTCTCGAAAATTAAGTGAAGTAATGGAAAAAGATATTGAAGAAGCATTAGAAGAAGATACCAATGATGCAGTAGAAGCTGATGAAAAATGTGTACATGAAGTAGCTGAAAGAGTAAGTAAAGCGGAAGAAGAATTACGAGAAGAACTCAAAGAAGTACAACCTGATAAAACCGAAAAATCTGAAAAAACAGACATATCCGATACGATGGAAAAATATTTAGAAGAAGCAAAAGAAAAAGAAGTAACTTCGAACTTTGCAAAAGAAGAAATATTTGATGCCAGAATAAAATCTGTAGAGCACACCCACATATTGAGCAAAACATTAGCTTCGGATGTTATGTTGACAGAATCAAGTGAATATGAAGTTTTACCTGAATCTGATAAAGATAAGATAACTGGAGATGAAGGTACTGTGCGCAGAATGGTTGTCACTGCGAGTAGCGAAGATGGCGGACATGAAATTGAAATTTGCCCTACTGGAAGTATAACGTTCACCAAAACAATGACTCCTGACGATTCTTTAAAAGACGAGAAATCAATTAAAAGTACTCCTGACAAAGATTCGCTTCACATAGACAAAGATTCTTTGATAAGTACACCTGAAAAAGATAGCGCTTCATCAGCTGTTAAAGAAATCGACAAAGTAACTCCGGATGATAGTTTGGAAAAACCACCATTTGAGAAGGATCATCCTGATTCTGAAGATAGTCTGGAAAAAGATAAAGTTGAACAAGAAGATAATAATCAACGGAAAGAGTCGATTCAAAAAACTGAAGAAAATGTTGAAGCGACAAGTGATGAAGAAGAAATTAAGCAGAAAGCAAAATCTGCTAGCACCGAAAGCATTAAAATAGAAGGTCAGCAAATCAAAGACGTAGATGAAGAAAAAGAAAATAAACAAACACAAGACAATATTGGTGTTACAGATGCAGCAAATATTGAAGTGGATAGTATAACAAATGTGAATGCCGAAAAACTTATTGATGCATCGATCATAACTGAACAAGTCGGAACAGCGGAATCAACTTTTGAAAAATCCAGATCTCCCAGTATCACCCTAAAAGACCCGGTGGATTTATCAAAATCATCATTCATTTCTGAAGCTAAATATGACGAAAATGCACAGAAACCGTCAGAGATCATAACGGAATCCGGAGTTTTTGGCAAATCTCGCTCGCAAAGTGTTGTCAGCGATGAAAACGATAAAGTTGGACGATCCAAATCTTCAAGTGTTGTTGATGGAAAAGAGATCGAGGAAAGATTGAGATCAGATAGTACCATTGCAGAAATAGAATTGAAAGAAAGATCAAAATCGCCTAGTTTGGTAGATGAGAAAGAAAGCAAAGAACCTTCAAAGACTCCTAGCATAGTTGACGAAACAGAAATCAAGGAAAACATGGAATCAGCAAAAAAAGATGAAACAGATACGAAGCAAGACGACAAGTCGTCAACAATATCACAACATACTGTTGAGAAAAGTCTATCTCAATCACCGAGTGTTACCAAGGAAATTGAAGTCTCTGAAATCAAATTACAATCTGACAGTATTATTAGTGATAAAAAAGAAGAAGAGGATATCACTATAACCGAAGTATCTGAATTAAAAGATAGAAGAAAATCGTCAATTAAATTTGATCATGAAACGTTACCTGAAAAAATGGCTCAAGAATGTAGTACTCATTTGAAAGAAGACGACGCGGATTCTATCAAATTGGAAGATAAAGAAGTTGTAGAGATGACTGAATCCCTGATCACAACTGATCAAAAAGATGTAAAAATTGTATCAAAATCGCCTAGCATAGCGGATGAAAAAGAAAATAAAGATCGATCGAAGTCACCAAGTATAGCCGATGGAGATGAAATTAAAGATAGATTGAAATCCCCAAGTATAGTAGACGAAAAAGAATTCAAGTCCGAAAGTGTAGCAGAAGAAAAAGAAAAACAATCCTTAGATGTTAAATCGCGCTCACAAAGTATTGTCAGTGAAAGTGAAGAAAAACATTCAGCATCTACTTCTCATAAATCAAGTATAATAGATGAAAAAGAAATTTCGATTGTACAGGAAAAAATTCGAAGTTCAGACAGCCGAAAATCATCAATAGCTACTGATCGAAAAAGTATAAGCGACGAAATTCTGCATGGAACAACTGTCGCTGAAGTGAAAGAGTCAGATGAAGATCACTTTAAGCCCGCATATGTAATTGATGAAAAGGAAATCAGACGTGGTTCTAAGTCGCCTAGTGCCACTGATCATATGGATGAATCTAAACTTCCAAGTGAAATTGATGTAAGAGACTCACTTGAAACCAAACTCCGATCACAAAGTATTTCGAGCGAAGTACAAGATGAAAAGTATATAAAAGATGGTTCTAAATCACCTAGTGTAATAGACGAAAAATATTTGACTGATTTCAAATTATCTAGTGCGATAGATGAACAAATAAGTACGATCTCGAAAGATAGTCGGAAATCTTCAATTGCAATTGACGATACAAAGCATACTGAAATTGAAGATCAAAAAGTTGGAACATCTGCTTCCGAAGAATTCGAGAATGTGATGCCTGAAACATCAGATCCAGTAAGTAAACGAGAAAGTCTTGTTCAAGAGAAGGATACGATACTAGAATCGACCATTTTAAGTGAGATCGAAAAAGAAATAATACCAATGAGTGAATTAAACGTATCATTAGATTCAAGAAAGAGCAGTGTTGTTGAAGATACAGTGGATGAAAAGTCAAGTAAATCTAGATCACCAAGTATTGTAACAGATAAACCAAAAGAGACATTCATGCAAGATCCTCAAAAATCGATAATTATCACTTCTGAATCAACAGAAGAAAAAGGTAAAGAATTATTGTCTGCATCACAAAAAACAGCCCAAGAAGATAAATGTGAAACCAAATCTGAGGAAAAATTAGAAAAATCTCGATCAGCTAGCATCATTAGTGAACATCTAAAATCTAGATCTTCTAGTATTGTAGACGACAGAAAAGATGTTGATCGAAATATGTCCATAAAAGATTGTGAAGAAAAGGACGTCGAAAAATCCCGATCTGAGAGCATAATCAGTATAGATCGACATATCGATGACAAAGTAGACTTCGATGCAAAATTAATTACAGATAAACTTCGATCAACAAGTATTATCAGTGATGTTGGATCTATTGATAGAACAAAATCATTCAGTTCCGATAGTGACAAATTTGATGATAAGGAATCGAAATCACCAAGCGTTGTCGGCGAAAAAATGGAACATGATGATGAAGTACTGGAACAATCGAGAGCACAATATGATGTATTATTAACCGGAGAAGAAAGGAAAACTAGTTTTTCAACGCACCATCATGATTTAGCAGAAAAACTACAATCTTTACAAGAAGATCAAAAATCCACCGATTTTAGTCAACAACCACCGTCGCAAATCGCAACGAGTAATTTAAAAACAAGTAGTGGTGATGAAATGATTCAATCAGATTCTAAAGAAATTGGAAAGATCATAACATCCGTCGACGATGAAATAAAAACCCCAAAAGACAGATCACGATCGCACAGTGTTTTCGAATCTGGTGAAAAAACACCCTTAGGAAGATCCAGAACTGCTAGCCTTTATGACGATAAATTAGGATTTTTCGACAAAACAATAATTCCAGAAGAAAAATCAGAATCGCGGAAGATGAGTGAGTCTTCAACAATTGATATTATCGATGAGGAAGATATCTCAAAAATTCCTGTTGTTACCAAGTTGGAATTAGAGAAATACATCAATGACGAGTACATAAGTAAAAACAATAAAATGAACTCCAAAGTTTTAGAAGAAATTTCAAAATTAAAGTCTGTTTCAAAAAACATTGTTATTTCCATCATTGAAAATATAATCGTGACTAAAAAATTACGTCGGGGAAATGTTTATGAACCTGACTTAGAATTTGAAAGTGCAATATTAGAGGAGAAATCATCGAAGAGATCAAGTATGAGCAGTATTCATGACCTTAAGGTTGGTCATTTAGGAGATGACGATTTAAAACAACCTTGCAAAAGCCCTAGCCCAGAACTTGAGAAATCTGATCATTCAGAACCTCGCATTGATGAAGAAGTTTCAATTACAGAAGGTAAACGTAACGAAATTGAAACTTTCTTATTAGAGAATTATATAACTAAACGCAAAAAGATAACTGAGACTGAAATGGAAGATATTGTTGTCAAAACTGCGTTACCAAAATACATAATTTGTGAAATAATTGAAGAAATTGTGATGAAAAAGAAAATTCGAAAGGAATCTGTAGTGGATAATTCACTTTTCCATGAAACTGATTTAGAAGATTCTTTAGAAAAATCGCCTGTTCATCTGTACCATGATGATGGCATAGAAAAATACAAAAGTGATATTTCAACGCCTGAACAAAAATCACCGGGATATATTACTCCAGATACAAAACAATTTGCATCCAGAAAGATAGGCGAAATGTCCTACCCTGCTGATTACGAAAGTCAATTTCATAAAGCATTTGTGGGAGCCATGACAGAAATGAGAACTACACATATTACAACCTTATCGGGTAAATCGACTCCAGACTTTGGCCAAAGAGAAGGTACTCCTGATTCTGAAGTAACAAGCACCGAACCTGAAATTCCTGTAAAAGAGCAAAAGCAAGTACTTGATGATTCCGAACCAGAAATCGGTACAATTCAAACTACTGTTATTCTAAAAACAACTCAAATAACTGGGCATTCCGATGATGAAGTCGAAATTCAAGGAGTTTGCAAGGATACACTTCTTATGGATGATATTTCAAAACAGGAAATTGCTGAAAAATCTTCACGTGAAATCAATTCATCTGAGAAAGACGCTTCGACTGAAATTACTAAAGGTTCTCAAGCAATCCCCGAAGAAACAACTGTTAAAGTTGTGCCTTCAACGCCTTCCATGGATTCTGATCAAAAAATTACCACTGAATATGCAAGTGTTTTAGAAAAAGCGAAAACTGCAAATATGGGTGAACAATTATTAGAAAGTATGTCCGGAAAATCGACTCCTGATGTCGGTAAAGAATTGTTGGACACAGGTTCTGTGGAACGGCTAGATCATTCTATCTCTCCAGTAATTCGAGATCTGATATCAGAAGATAGAAGCTTTTCCGGTAAATCATCTCCGGACATATCACTACCTAAAGATATCGCTTATGGTGATTCTACTGGAAGATCGACTCCAGACATCCCGACATCCCCTTTAATTCGTGATAGTGCAACAATTCAACCGTATATTTCTGGTAGATCAACTCCAGACAGAAAGTCTGAATGTCGGTCAAAAACAGCTACACCTGAAGGTTTTCGATCAGGAGAAGTTGTACGGACAATAATCACTACTACACGAACTATGTCTGAAGAAGGAGATATCATTACAACCACAAAGGAAGTTACAGAAACTACAAATGAGAAAGGCGAGACTGTGATTTTAGTTGAAAAGACAGACGTGAAAATTGATGACAGAATAAGCGATTTGGATATTCTCGAGGAACGACGAGAAAGGTCTACTATTTCGGATGATAAATCAGCTAGCTCTCCAATTTCGACCATGTCTCAGATGGAGCAATCTGAGCATTCCCTTCGCGAAGATGCTCTAAAAGCTGCTGAACTTTCTGCATCTGCAATGAGTAGCAGTGTCTATGGAGAGCTTCCGACACATCCTATATCCGTAAAAATAGAACCAACTTCAGGTCCAAGTCATGAAGATTACTCTTTTAAGAAATTTACTGTTGAAAAAGAGTATGCAGGTGAGATTTTAGATAAAAAAGTGGTATCAAAAAAATACGTAGATGAAGCAGATTTGGATTTCGAAAAAGTAATGACCGAACAAAAACAATCTCTTCTTCAAGAAACTACTTCTGAATTAAAATCTGATCCTATGACGACATCATTTGTCGAGGAATCAAAAGATGTAAAGAAAAAAGATCCCCTTGAAGAATGGGATTCCCCATTGGGACTCCCTTCACCTAAACCACCGCACAAATTTAATCTTCGAAGTCCACAAATTTCACAATCTAGTTCCGCAGACCTAACACCTGATAGTCTAAATTTTGATGTTATCAATACTTGGGGGGAACCTTTAAGATTACCTTCTCCAGCTCCTGCGTCTAATGAAGTTTCAAATAAAGGCTCACCAGGGACTCCTCAAAAGGACAGAAAGGTCGCTCGGAAAGTAATTTCAGAAAACTTAAAAAACAAAAAACGTTCAGAGAGTCCTAATAAAAGTGATAAAAAACTAAAAGATTCTAAGAACAAAATACAACCAGTATACATGGATTTGACTTATGTACCGCATCACGGGAACTCTTTCTATACAGCCCTTGAATTTTTTAAGAAGATACGCGCAAGATATTATGTATTTAGCGGAACTGAACCTAGTCGTGAAGTATTTGATGCTTTGTTAGAAGCAAAGAAAACTTGGGAGGATAGAGATTTAGGTAATTTCATTAATTCAAAAATAAAGTACAATTAGTAATTAATTTTGAAAGCAAAATTTTCTAATGTTTTTCTTTTCACATTTTTAGAAGTAACCATAATACCAACTTATGATACCGATACATTGGGGTACTGGGTTGCCGACAATGAAGAAGCTCTTGCAGCTAATCACATAGATTTATCTCCATCAGCTGCAAGATGTACCATTAACTTACAAGATCATGAAACTAGTTGCAGCGCCTATCGACTCGAATTCTAGGGACACGCAGCAGGCTCAGCCTTAATGGTCGAGTTCTGACTGTAGATCGATCTCCCTAAACCGTGATATTTTACCACCAAAATCTATCCTGAAATACATGACCGTACATTAAAAAATCTCATGTATTTAGATATAATCGAGCTTAGAATGGTGCTTCTATGGTATACATAGCATGAGGAGAAGGCCGAAATGGTATTTGCAAAACTGCAAAGCGTAATGATTCGTTTTCATTAATCGGATCCTGTTTGCTTTGACAATTTTGTGAGTAAAAGTTAATTAAATTAAACAACGTACCTGCGTTATTGCCTAAGGACAAAGCAAACGTGAGATTAATATGATACATGAGCAGAAGGTACATGTAGATCTACGGTACACACACATACATTTACACACTATACACGATTGCACAATCAAATATACAAAGGGTAGTACCGGCGATAAGAAACGTCATCGACTACACGGTGCTGTTCCTATTATCGCAGGTAGTAAAGATAACGACTGAAGCTTACAGTACGAGAAATGCACCAAAGTGACCTCGAGTTGACCTTAAGTTAAATTTTCTCAGTCGTGACTTAGGTCAGCAATTGTACATTAGATACAACATAATGATATTTAGGATTTTCCAATTCTGAGACACGAGGTGGACGATACAACACGAATAAAGGTATGCTAAATATGATCCCTTATCCGCAAGAAAAAAATCATGCGGCCTTCTCCACCTGCAATCTATACCAACAATAATGTCAACACGATATTGCTTTAACAGCACTTAAACATCAAAATAACAATTATAAATGATACGATAATACTCGGAAGGTCAAATAAAATAACTTCATAAATGTTAATTCACCAAAAGAACATCTTGTTATCAATGTCGTGGTATGTAATTTAGAACAGAGTAATTTATGACAGGTTTCTACGCGTAAACGATAGATAAGTTAACGCGAAAAAAAATTTAGAACGAACAAGTTACGAGCGACTTAGATTGCGGTGTATTGACGTTTGTTAAATATCAAATACTCAAGTAAAAACGAAGGAAAGAGACGTGACAATTTTGTACTTAGTCTGACAAAAATTGACTACAAAGATGATATCGAGAAGACTATAACTTAAACAAAGTGACAACTACAGATTCTTAAGATTTACACTGAAGAGTTTTTATTGTCACTGGTTTCAGGCAATGGAACACTGAAGAAGAAAGTTGGGGCTTCTTCTTTAGTTGTACACGGGTCCAGCTCCATGTAATCTTTTCACGCTACATTTAATTACTGTACCGTTTGATTCGTTGCATTTTATAGATATATTTATTCTATTTTTTGTTAAGTTATAAATAATATAAGTTAAGTTTATTATTCGCGCGATTTATGGTCTACGAGCATGTTATATAAGCTACGTATATATTATATATATGCGTCACGTATGATTGCATTTATAAAGAAGCGAAGTACGCGTTTTTATGGGACAAATGAACTAGCGGACACTTGTTTGAAAGTGACTCTTCAGACCTTACTTCTAGGTGTCATTCTCAGACCTTACATGTGTGGAAAGTCGCTTCAGCATCTTTGTTGATATGCAAGACACTTTGCACAAAACTGACCGAAATCAAAATTCATCGTTAAAGCAACTTTTAATGATATTTACATAAAATCTGTTACTAGAGAACAGTGTAACGAGCTTTGCAGAATATTAAAGACACATCATTATTGGAAGCTGTTGAATTTTGTAAGATTGTTTCGCAGAGGTCAAGTTCGTCGTTTTAATTGATTTTCTCACTTTGCGCAAAGTGCCTAAGGTGAATTTTTAAATTTAACGCATAGTTAGAATTTTCATAGATTTTAATACCTGGTTATTATCAGTCCCCTCGCGCGGCAAATCGTTCAAGCAGTTTGTCGATGTGCGATTTTTTGAAAGTCACCGGCGTACGATTACTTATGAGAATACTTAGTCAAGAATAATCGAAAGGAGAGCGAGAGAAGATGACACGCACCATTCAGAGGAGAGTCGCAACGGCAGTCCAAATCTCGTCCATCCTGTAATTTGATTAGAACAAAGTAAAAAAACTGTAGTTCGTAAGTTTTTTACCGCCTGTCTATTTTTTCATATATTGCTTTAGTTCATGAACCGTCCGTTTTCAATCTCTTTCGACGCAACGTTTACACTTTGTTGATTCCTTCCAAACGAGATCCTGCTGCATGACAAACATGTGGTCAATATATGCGATATACTTCGGCAGAGGAGAAGTCAAGTTTACTTTTAGAAGAAAAGCTGTATTACTTAGCACTCGTATTAAGTTCCAATTGTAAATACTTGGGCATTACTCGACGTTGTGTTTGTAAATCCCTTAGATGAAAAAAGCGATTTATATTTTAAGTTCTTTCTTCGCAGACGCAAGTAAAACAGTGCGTCTATATGCTAATCGAAAGCGATTAAGCAATTCAATAATTGTTTGTTAAATTTGCCTAATAGTAAACAGCTTGCAATAAAATATTTCGCTTTGAATATAGACTAAGTCATTGTCTTTCATAGTTATCCAT
>JABFPD010000267.1:0-12975 GCA_022817545.1 Cremastobaeus sp. ZL-2020 | reverse complement strand
ACTAATATTTCATGAAAGGCGAATTTCGGCATAAAAAACAGTATTAATAATCCTAAAAATCAAAAAATCACTATCAAAAAATCAGAAAACGAAATCAAATTTGATCAAAATGAGCAATAATGAAATCAAAATAAAAATCAAATTTCATTTTTATTTTTTGATTTTTCAATTTTGATTTATTAATTTTTTTTTAATTGAAATCAAAATAGAAATTAAAATTTAAAAAATTAAAATCAAATTAGATTTTAAAATAAAAATTATAATTAAAATCAAAAAATAAAGATCAAATTTGATTTTGTTTATTTAATAATGATTTTTTTGGTTTTATAATTATTTGATTTTTTTACTACTAGTTCTTGGGTGTACTCAGGGTAGCAATGGCGGTTGGAAGCTAGTTTTGATAAGAAATGTTAGGTTTGTTAGTTTTGTTAGTCGAAGCTCGCTGCGCTCGCTTTACTAACAAAACTTTCTTATCAATTTCTTATCAAAACTAGCAATTCCCGGTGGGCTCCGCCCCCCGGACCCCCCGGTGCAGTAAAAACTAACCAAACACTTTCACTTTGGATGTCAGTGGTTTTTATATGTTTAATAAATTAACCCTAAATAAACATAGAGCGCTATTTTGCTTATCATTTTGATTAACAAATTTAAGTTCAAAACTATGTTTAAATAAGAAAATCATGCCTATTCTCAGCCCCTAGAGCTGTAACATTTGTTTCTTGCTTATTTGGTTTGTATTTTTAACATATTAGAAAGCAACTATACTAGCTTGGACATAATTTTTTATGATTGTTAGTAATTGCTAGTTTATTCAAAACAACCTAATTCACTCTTATATATATATTTCAATGGGTTTTTGGATTAATTTTGTAAAATAGGTTTGCGTACAATGGGTCGAGGAAAGTTCCTCAATGTTAGGTGGCCCTGGTAAGATAGTCATGAGGCTAAGTTCGGAAGACGAAAATACAATCGTGGACGGCTCATCGAGGGAAAATGGGTTTTTGGCGGGTTCGAGCGAAATTCCAAAAAAGTTTTCGTTGTTTCCGTCGAAGACCGATCGTCAAAAACGCTCTTATCTGTGATTAAGAAGTGGATTCATCCTGGTACCACTATAATATCTGACTGCTGGAAGGCTTATAATTGCCTCAGCGACGAAGGGTACCAACATCTGACGGTGAATCACACCTACAACTTCGTGGATCCTGATACTGGTTTGTTTTAAAAATAAAATTATTACTAAAAACGTGCCTTTAGCACATACTTCGTGAACTTATAATTTATAGTATTTATTTATTGCACAGGAGCGAATACGCAAAGCATTGAGCGCACTTGGCGAGAAGTGAGGCAAAACATCAGCCGATATGGTGTCAAGCAGGACGATTTGCATTCGTATTTAAGCGAATATTTGTTTAAACGTGCACACGAACGCAAAGAGCGTATTCGTGCATTCTTTGACGCAATCGCCAATTTTAAATTCGATGCCCATGAAGCTACCACATCTACAGAAGACGATCATGAGGCTTCCACGTCTACAACTTCTACAAATGAGTAAAATCACACACACGCACACACACGCTCGCACACACACGAACACGCACGAGCACACACACACATCCACATCCACACACACACATCCACAGTGGGAGTCTGTAACCCATACGTGGCGCGTCCTCGGGTGGCGGATAGAGGAACGCTCTGTTTTCATACAGGGTAAGAGGGAAATAAAATACCTCTCGCGGACCAAACAGACCCCGAAAAAGCATCATAATATGAGATGTTTCTAGTACTTAAATACAAATGTACCTTTTCACGGCTCTAGCGCGGCGAAAAGTGGAACTATTCGCTGCCGCGGAGTGAAAACACCGTTTTTGGGCTACGCTCTCAAGCGGTTTTTACTCCTAGGCGCGAATGTCCCACTTTTCACGGCGCTGGAGCACCGTGAAAAATATCGTACCAGGCTCGGGCGCAGTGGCGCCCTCGCCGGTAATATACTATTTTATGGTGAAGAAGGTGAGATCATTAATTTCTAAAGTTAGATTCAATTTCAGGATTAAAAGTATCATGTACCATTCATATAAATACATTTACTTTATGATTATATATAAATATGACCTTTTCAAGGTCAGGGAGGTCAGATTATCCATTTTTGAGGTCAGATTCGGTTTCAGGGGATGCAAATTTATACGCTATCATGTGCCATTCATATAAATAATATAACCTTATGAATATACATAAATATGACCTTTTCAAGGTCAACGAGGTCCGACCGCCAATTATTAACGTCAGATTCGTATTCAGAAGGTCAAAATCTATATGGTGACACGTATCTTATGTGTTTTCATGAGGATGCCCTTAATATACAGGTTTACCGAATCTTATTATTACAGAAATAGCAGGAACCCGATTATGGTAATTTATATTTTCATTGATGTTGCTCCCCGCAAAGAACATAAGTTCCTCGAACGTAATTGGTACGTGAAAATATTCGTTTCAACTTTATTTTTACGTTTTATTTACGTATTGAAAACTTATGTTCTCTTCGGGTCGTTAATGTGTGAAATATAGAATACCATAATCAGTTTCATGCTATTTCTGTATTAATAACCCTAATAGTACCTAATGTATATACAATATTTATAAAATATTATTTTTGAAATATATTTTTTAAATATTGTATAAATATTTTTTTACCTGGACATCTATTAGGGAAGATACTATTTTATGAAAAAAGAAGGAAAATGTACAATTTTATATAATTTTTGAATCGCTATATTGGATCCGATTAATTATTTATTTCAATTAATAATTAATAATCACATTCATAAATTGGTTTGTAGGATTTTAAAGTACAAACCAATAATATGTTGACATTCCCTTAAAAATAAAGAAATATAATTTCATTCATTTGCAATCGCCATATTGGATCCGGTAGGCTACAAATTTTTTTATCCAAATTTCAGGAGGGTATTGAGACTGTTTTGAAACTGAGACATATTTCTAATCTTGATGTTGATAAATTGTTTATTCATAAAACTTTTTTTATATTTGAATAATATTTTTAATTCCTCTCGTAACAATACTTCATAGGAAATTATTCTTTTATCTGAAAGTAAAATAAAAATTGTATATAGAAAATTATAACAAAATCAGTATTTAGCAATTGTTTAACAGTTTTTTTGAATTGAATATTTTTGATATCTTAAAATTTCAATCTGCAATTGTATACATTCAAATTCAGTAATTAAAATTAAATTATTAAAAAAATACAGATATGTTTCTGTAAATTTATATTTTATTTAAAATTTTTTTAATTCATATTATTTTATTTATTTATTTCTTTAACAATATTATTAGCAATATCTTTGTTCAAACTGTTAAAAATTTTGTTTTATTCACTATAACTGATAACGTTTTTGAAGAGTATTGCAAAGTAATTAAGGGAAAAGAGAAAGATTCTTTAGCTCAAATTTTTAGTTTTTGATGTGTTGAATATTTTTTTTGTTTTTTTTGAGAAATTGAAGAAGTCAAGTTTTTTATATCGAAACTATAAATAAAAAATAAAAATAACAAATTTTAAATAAATTTTCTATGATTGTAATTTTAGTATAAAGTTAATTTTATATATTGTTTTTTACTTAAAAACAGATTATCAAATATATTAATATTTTGTTCATATTTAATCCTATTTCTTTTTCAAAACTAATATGTTTTATATGTAATAATTTTCATTTTTCAATTCAGATTATAGAAATATTAATAATTATAATAGTAATGAATTTGTAAATATTTTTATTGATAGAGTTCTTTATATACGTAATTTTTTACTTTTCTATTTTCTCTTTGATTTCCAAGAAAAATGTTAAGTGTTTTCTATCATCGGACTCTGGAACATGCAACATACAATTGTCCGTGATTAAATACATCTTTACGTAAATCTATTCGAATTTTAGAGAATGTTTGTCCTTGTGCTTTATTGATTGTCATAGCAAATGCTAATTTCACGGGAAATTGACGTCGTTTGAAGGTAAACGGATAGGTATTTTCGCAGTATAAAGTAATTCTATTCAAAAATACAATTTCATTTTTATTATCACCTGTTAATATTTTACATTTCAATAAGTGATTTCCACATTCTAGCACTAATAATCTGGTTCCATTACACAGGCCTTCATGTATACTCAAATTTCTTATCAACATTATAATTGAATTTACTTTAATATGTAATTTGTATGGTGGAAGAGACGGAGGTGATAATGAGTTTAAATATTCTGGAAGTAAAACTTCACCAAGATCACCATTGTCGTCAGACAAGTCTGCACTATCTATACTTGTATAAATTTTTTCATCTGTCGAATTCAATAATTCTACAACGCGTTCGTTGATTTCATTTACGTCAACATTTCTAGCTGATAATATCGCACATTTTGCCATTTCATCATAATTTTTCTCTTGTATCAAAGTTTTAAACATATTTTCTGCGATATCTACATTAGAAGGTACAATACATTTTTCAGGCAACACGGTATTGTTATTAGAATCATTTAGATTTCCATTTCCTAAATCAATTAAGAACTTACTGAATTGTATTTCTTCGGGTAAAGTTCGCATATTTTTGGTTAATGAGAAAATATTAAAATGTTTCCAAAGTGTACTTCTTTTGATACAAAGATTTATTAATTCTTCACGTGTACTATTTATTTGTACAGGTAAAAGTTGTCTAAAATCTCCTCCCAATACCATAATATTTCCACCGAATATTTCTTTATTATTCATTATGTCTTGTAAGGTTTTATTTACAATTTCAAGTGCGTATCGCGGAGACATTGGTGCTTCATCCCAAATGAAAATATCAGTTTTTTCTAATTGTTCAGCTTCAATTGATTGGAGTTTGATGTTTGAAGATGAATCTGAGAATAGTGGAACTGGTAATTGGAAAGTTTTATGAACAGTTTTTCCTTTGGGTAATAATATAGCTGCAATACCTGTGTATGCCATGGTTTTAACACGAATGTTTCTCATTTTAAGCAAATGATATAATGTTGTATATAAAAAGGTTTTACCTGTGCCTCCAGGACCATCTATGTAAAAACAATGATTTTCATTTTTATCATAATCAGTTACTGCATGTATAATCATATCAACAATATTTTTCTGTTCTGAATTTAACATTGCATATTGCTGTGCTCCAATATCATGAGTCTCATTATTATGTGATATATCTTCTTCTTGATTAAATTCTTCAATTATTTCCATTTTTGGAAAATCGGATAATGAAAATCCTTCTGCATTGAGTAATAAATTTATTTTTTTGTAAGCTTTTTTCACACCTTCATCAATACCACTCGTGCGAATGAAATCTTCAGACATTGGTATTTTAAATTCATTCCAAAGTTCCTCAGGATGGAGTGGTTTGCAATGAATTAAGATTCGAATAAATAGTTTGCGTAATTGTGATGGCATCATCCATAATTCGGCTTCGTGTAATGCTCGATTCCATTCTTGATCATCTTCTATAAGACCTAATGCTAAACATGCCTCTGTGAAAGTTTCATAACAAACTCCATTTACTGTTTTCAAATCATCAAAACTTACTGCACCTTTTACAGTTAATAATAATAAACGTAAATGATATAATTCTAAATTTGTTGGATTTACAGAATACATACGTCCAATACAATTGAAATGGCTTTTTCGTTTTTCCCAATATGATGTTTGTTGTTCTGCAATTTTTTTTATGGAATGTGTAATGAGATGGTACTTCTGCATATGTATATTGTTTAGCATCCTCATCTTGAGCATTGAGATTAAAATATTCAATAAGCATTGTTGTTTGATCTAATGAATTATTGATGTCAACTGATTCTGTATTTATGACTACATTGTGTTGATTAGGTAAATGTACTTGCAACCTTGAAATAGAATGACTTTTATGATGTAAAGGTTTATTTAAGGGGGCTCCCCCATTTTATCATTTACGGGAGATGTTATTGAAACTAAATAATTTACATTGTAGAAGTTGTATACTTTTGAGTTGTCAACATAAAACATATAGTTGTCGACCTAATTTTTGAGAAATTTGCAATACAAAGTGCATCTTTTTAACATTAGCCTTACAGGGTTATGAGCAAATTTGAACTTTAATCGCACATTACTAACTTCCCGAATGGCAGAATTGAATAAAAAACTATTATTCTAAAACAGAATTTAATGAGGATGTTAATTTTCCGAAAAAAGTTATATGTTGACGACCAAATAAACATAAAATTTGAGATAATTAACAACAATGTCAAATTCTTAATCTCCTTGTTGTGTGTTCTGCGCATGACAGTCGATAAACAGCCAATAGACGGTGTGGTTTGTCGCATCAGCTGGCGCTAGGGACGTCGCATTTAGATGGTGCTTATTAGGGGAAAAAAATTATTTTCGCTTATTTTCATAAATGCGGTATATATCAACTTCCACAGTATTTGAATATCGACAGATATTTATTTTTTAATCAATTTATATATCGAAAACAGTTAAATTATTCGATTATTTTTGGAACCCTGAAATGATACGAGCCCGCACAGGAGGAGCGTCCTTAATTGATAAATAGTGTAATTTTTTAAAAAAATACTTGAATAATATTTAAAGTAGTTTAAAATAATTAAAGAAAGGTCTGGTAATTTGAAGATAAATTTTAAAAATTTGCTGTTTTAGACATTTGAAATACTATAACTAAATTGAAACATATATTCTTGTAATAAGAATACCTTTCACGAATTAGTAATATAACAATTGATAGAGAAAAGGAATTAGATAAATTTAGACTGAACAATCCCATGTTAAGAATTTATAAAAACTATTTCACCGAGGCCTAAAAACATTTTTCTAAAATAATTTTTAAATTTAAAACAATTCAATTTCATGTTTGAGTTAATTAAAAATATCAATTTTTCATAAAAAACAGACGAGCATATTTATTCTAATTTCTTTTATTCCAAATATGATACTAGTCTACAACGATTTACAAGACATTATTTATGAATAAAGTTACAAGTTATAGTGAAATGGAGTTTTTTGAAATCAGTAATGCGAATCGACGGTTTTTGCTTGCACACAAATGCACAGAAAATGTCTTACTATGTTTCAAATACTATTAAATTAAATGTTTAAATATTTAATAAAATTTTAATTTATCTGAACAGTAACATCTGACATTTATTCACGCTTTTATTGAAATCGTCAATCTAAAAATTTTTTCCATAAACATTTTTCAATAAGAATTTTTTATTATTATTAATTAAATTAACTTCTTATTGCTAACAACACATTTTTTGAGTCCAAGATTTGATTTTCATACATAAAAATACTGCACATGAAACATCTACATATTCAATCTGGCTAAATATACATGATGTAATATTTAATTTTAAGATGAACTAAGTTTCTGTGACATTATCAAGTTTTTGACGAGAATTTTGAACAAGTAAATCACTATTTATCATAATTAATAAAAAATATTAATATTGATTAATTAATATTTAATTAATAAATCATTTCAAATTGTTCGAATGTCTAACCACACATAATAGTGTACTTCAGGTCTGCAGGAGCATCCACTTGCTTCATTTCTATGTTCTTCATTACAACTTTTATAGTTATAGAATCGTTCTCCACATTTAGAAAGCCTAACTTAGGATTCACTAATGCTTCCCATTTAATAAACTCATTAATTACTCCTAATGTACTACAGAAACCAGCTTTACCTATTTTGAGACAGAAACCTTTTGTTTCCATTTTATACAGGATTGAATTATCAGCCTCTTTTATCAAATTGAATTCTATACTGTTGATAGTTAACTCGCACTTTATGAGATCATCTTTGCAACGATTCTGAATATATAATGAGAGGAAAAATACTCCGTTGCGGTTCTGTTTTCTTACTAGTAGCCACATTGGAACATTGGCGACCACGAATGGGCATTCCGAAATCCTATTATTCAACTGGGAGATATTTTTCAGGACAAAAGTACGGCTGTTCTGCTGGATCTCCTTTTTGGTAGCTGAAACAGAAAACTTATATTGTGAAAAAATATACATACTTCAATTTGACATGTATAAAAATAATAAAAAAATTTTCAACCTTTGGAAGTAAACGTGTCCCAAATTAACTCCATGGCTTTGGGGTTGCGACGAACCGAACTTAATGTTCCTGTTTTTTGAACAGACTCCAAATTGTCCACGATGAATGTACAGGTGTGTTCTTTCAATTTGATGCAGTTGCATTTTGTCGACAAATCCAGCAGGCTGGTTACATTAGCCACAGTAATCGTCTTGATCAATTCTCGCTCACAAATCTTCTTCAGATGATCGTTTTGGTATTCATGTGTTATCAACAGCAACTCGTTATTGACATCCTGTCCTTCAACTTTACAGGTGTACAAAAACTTTAGGAATGTTGTGAAATTCTTAGCTGTATAGGTAGGTATGGAGATAAGAATACTGTCACTGTCGGACCTCCTTTTCCTGCCCCTGCTCTCAAAAATGTGCTTGAATACAGGACTCTGTGCAGCAAGTACAATTTTATGCACCTTTATGGTTTCGTCCTCTACTTTGATGTCAACATCTGACAAACTTGGGCAATTGAACATTATTCCCACTTGCTTGACAAAATCAGTTGCAACCTTTTTCTCCATGCTTATTAAGCGATTTTTGCCTGGAAAAATATTTAAGGTCTTTAATTAAGACTGTTGTTGGTTTTGATTAATAATTAAGATAAAAAAATGTATGCATTGACGTGTATTATTGATTTTGGGAAAAAAGCAATCTTTGACAGTTAAAGGGGAAAAACATTTTTTTTCAACTATAATTTTTCAGTTAAAACATTCCCATTTGTAGTAAGATGCATTAATACCTGCTGATATTATTTACAATTGTTTCTTCTTTCTAACCTATTAACACTTATGTCAAAAATAGAAAAAGTAGTTTAGGCATAGATCCGACTGCCCATACAGAAGTTATAACTATATATAGTAAACAAAACACTTGTTTGGCAAAATGAAGAGGATAACAACAATTTTAAAGCAGGTTACTTCAAATTAACTTTCCTTCAATGCTTATTAAATGCTCACGAATTGTTCAAAAAGACTCGAGTTTTTGATTGCCAGGCTTTGTCTTGCGTGGACAATTTAGTTTTTTTCGTTGAAATTTTATGATGGTGAAACAATCTGAGATCGGTTTAAGAAACGCCGCATTTACCTGAGCGAACTCGTACTTGCCTAAAATAAAGGCGTGTGCAAATATATTATTACTATTCGTCCTTAGAAAAAACAATCAAAAACGCAATTTCATCCACTTATTGGTACTTCCTTTTTGTTCATCTTAGCAGACAATAGACCGGTTACACATTAAAACGCGCGCGCCATCTAAGCTGTCAGTGTGAATATGTACATTAACCCTTTAACGCAGGACTTATAATATTTTGTATGGTCGAAAATATGATAACTTCATGTTTTTCGCACCTTGAATAATAATAAAAATATATATAATTTCAATTTTTATTAACTGAAACGAAAATTTATCAGCATGAAATATACAGAAAAATGTTCAATTCAACAAAAATTTTGTAACATCAATTAAAAAAACAAATTTAACACCTAAGTGCTCGCGCTATGGTCTTTTCGACCGACCGACAAAGATATCCGAGTGGCATTTTTGTTAATAAACAATGAAGTCCGAAAAGGCGCGAGCACTCAAAACATTTAATTTGGCACTGCAAATAGTATAAAATTTGAAAAATGAATTTGTAAATAAATATTAAAGTATATATGTTGATAAAAATAAATATATTCCATTTCTTTGCATTTAAAAATTTAAAATAATAAACACACATTGGAAATATATACAAAAATAAATATTAATTGGCGTCTGGTGTCACTAACTCACCGCCAAATCCCTCGATAAAAAAAAAACAAAAATAAATATAATTTGTGTATTGATTTTTATATAATATGGATAGATTAACCCATTACCTGCCGAACATTGAAATAAGCATTTTTATGGTAATTTGTTTATGTATTATGATTGTATATATCTAAAATAAGAAAATTATGCAATAAAAATTTTTTCGTTTTTTTGCAATAACAATTCAATTTGTTGATAAAAAAACTTTTTACATTAAAAACTTGAAAATTCTTGATAAACTACAACTTATACTGAAGGAAATTACAAATTTGCATTTAATTTAAGCCTGTAATTTGACAAAAACAATTTTTTGAAATGTTGCGTAAACGCATCAACGGCAGGTAATGGGTTAATCAAATGAATATAACAAAAATTGCAATAAAAAGTAATAATAAAATTGAAAACCTTTAGTTTTTACGTTTGTGAATAGAATCGTCTCAAACTCTTATTCATTGGCAACGAGAAACGTTTAAATTAACAAAGAACAATGTTTTTAATTTGAGATTCTCCCAAATTTTGAAGCCATTTAATAACCTTTCATATTTCAGAATAGATGAGGTTATTGAATAAAGAATGGTAAATATCAATATGTTGAAAATTGCTTTGAAAGAAAGAAGCCTTTTAACATTATGGCGGTGCCTAAAATCTCTTCTTCCACCGTATGCCAAGTATGTACTAATAAAGAGTATTTATTGTTCTTCTAAGCGAATAGTTAATCCTGGAATTGCGGAAATAGTCTGTAATAGAAACCGATTCGAATAATGTGGGCCACGCGAAATGCGAAACAGAATGTTACACATCGGGTAACCAAGATCTGTTTGCTTGCGGATGGCCAAACTAGCTGGTAGCTAATTCAGAAACGCCATTACCTACCGCCTATACGTTTGCGCGTATGTTCATGTACGTGAGCCTATGTATGCAATGATGATCCGCAGAGTTGATTCACATTGCATTTACGCTGCAGTTAAATGCCACGCCTAAACATACAAAATTGCATATAACACGTATTAACGTGTCATTACGTCATTTAATGCTTCAAAAACTGTGATTTCAGAATACGCAGTTTGTTCATGCACAATTTTATAAAGTACATTCACTTTGTTCGAAACCATCCTTTGGTTTCAATGTTTTAATTATGTTCCCTATTTATAAATATTTCCAAACTCCGGGTACAATATGAAAGGCGTGTAGTGTTATTTTCACGACTTTTTTCGTATAGCTGAAACTATGATTTTATTAATATTCCCTCGACAGTCGTATGATAAAAAGCAAAGTTGAATCATGCGTGATTAAGGCAGTACGTATTTGGCTGGAAGTAGTAACATCACGAATGTTTACGGCGTGATTTGTGGCGACTTGCGAACTGAGTTTGAGATTAAATTTCGCCGTTCCGGGTAAGGAAAATAGCCTGATAAAACTTGGCCAACTTATATTGTCAGATGGAGGTTGCAAGGAGCGTTATAAGGTATAAATAAAAGATATACGTTAGTATGCGCGCACACGTACCGTCGTAATCACACACCCCAGCTTGTGTTCGTGAACAATGTTGGCTCGCTATTCGCTATGTGCGGGATATTATCCCATTCTCACGTATACATTACTACAGTTTCCCCGGAGCATGTAAAAATTCATACCCTTTTAATTATAGAAATTGAAACAATTTTCTTGTTTCAATCAACATTTGATCCTTAATTCAATTACCGCGCAATTAAATTAGTTGGGGGATAAAATAAAATTGTTCAACTGGAATTGGATGATCGATAAAAAAGTAAATTATGAATGCACGCGATACAGTTACGCAGGTTTAGAATGTTTCAATTCATTTGTCCATTTTTTATTATTGAAATTGGCAATGTTAGGAGAAGAAATGGATTAAGGCGGTCTTGTGTGAGTTGGTGGTGCCAGGGCGGAGCTTGGCAGCGCCCTGCGCCCTCGTCTCGCGTGAAACTGCATGCGCTAGATGCCGTTGTAATTCGTTTCAACGCCCCACTCTTCCTCGACAAGGAACCGCGAAGCGCCGTAGTTAGTGTCATTATACCTTTCCGTTCCCTTCTTCGCTCTTCCTGTTAAAATGCTAATACTAATTTGCTATTCGTTATAAACTAATTAAGAGCAGTATTAGCTTACTTGTTAGCACGGTTTGATATTAAATGAAGTTAAAAACGTTCCATTTTCTTGCAATGAAAATGGATCTTAACTAAAATAGAGAAACAAGTTAATCAAAGACATTATTTTAATTACTAGCAATTTCTACGTTCAGATAGAACATCCGGATTGGGTTATAATCTGCAATTATTTTCAATTCGTGATAAATATTCTTATTCCTTTTGTATAGTGCACTCTAACAAATTTTCTGATCATTATAAGAATCCAAATTCTTGAAAAAATCAGGTAAAATTAAATCTGTATCCGGTAATTAATAGAATATTCCGATAAAGCTTAATATTACGATTCTTAGAGTCATCTGGATATTCTTATAGTAACCGGGTATATTCTTGTCCCATTTTTTAGTGGATAATCCGATTATAATAAGAATATTTCGGTAATATACAGAAAACTGTGTTTAGAGTGTGAGAAAAAATATTGATAAGTTTACTATGAAAAATATTTAAGTTAAGATATACTTTCCCATTAGTAATATTTCATATTTTATAGTGACAAAATTTTTTCTAGTATTTTCTAAACTTATTAAAAAATATTAATTTATTACGTAACAAGAAGAAAATTAGATTTTCGCTGGTAGCGAGGGCTGTAGGCCCGAGTTACCACCATAAATCTAGCTTTTTTTCGAGTAGAGGACAGTATTTTTCCTAACAAGAAAATTAAATGTGTTGGTAAAACGAAGGATTGCCAACCGTTCTCAACTCGAAAAAAAACTAAATTTATGTTGGTATAGTGTTAAATTTTCTCTCGTTAAGTAATAGTTTACTATATTTGATATAAAGAATAATTTCAGACTATAATACAGTAATGTAGATATTCCCATTCAGGTTCTATAGAATATTAAATATTGAATGTCACCCCTACCAT
>JABFPD010000266.1:0-12994 GCA_022817545.1 Cremastobaeus sp. ZL-2020 | reverse complement strand
GGAGACTGCTGAGATTTGTTGGGGGGGATCGTGTTTTAGGCGCTACTCTTGGCCAGAGCCGTATTAACAAGTAGGCACGGTAGGCACTTGCCTACGGCGACAAATTTTTGGGGCGGCAAAATTTCAAAATAAATTGCATTTTCCAAAGAGTTATTAAAAATTAATCGTAAAAAAAAGAACAAATGTACTTGAATTGTTATATTTTATTACTTAAAATTATAACGTTTTATATAAATTATTATTATAATAATAATTTATTTTTTTATAAGTATTAAAAATTATACTAATTTTAAGCAATTTACAAATATGTCTTTATTTTTTTGTTAAACATTGCGAGATTTGAAAGAAAAGTTGATTGATCAATTCAAAAAAATTTTTTCTAAGAACTACTGTCATCTAACGTTGCAACCTAACAACATAGCGCAATTTATCTACAAAATTGCATGTATTTCATAGCCTTTAAAATATACATTGATTGTTTACTGATTTCTGTTTTTAACTATTAACTGAGAAACATTTGATTGTCATTCGAAATGAACGAAGGACGAAGAAAACTTAGTGGAAATCAATATGCAAAATTGAGAAAAGAAAAAGAAGAAAAAGTGAAAAACGATATTAGCAAATCAAAGAAAATAAACGATTTTTTCAAGCTGATTCCTGAAGGGTCTAATTCTTTTATGAATACAAATCCCTCTGATTTGGACTATCATAATAATAATAATAATGAGTGAGTGTCTTTTTAACATTTTCTATAGTATAATTATACAACAAATAGACATTAACTGTCATTTAAATTCTAACATGTAAATTTTTTGAAGATTAAAATGCACTATCCAAGCTTTAATACATCAATTTTTATCGTCGAATTATAGTAATTGCTGTGGAATTAATAAATTACCTCAGATATTTTATACATTGTTAAAAAATACACTGTTATAATTGTTTTGTTTTTTATTTTAAACATCGAAAAATGTATACAAACAAAACCTGTGTGTATTTATAGTTCATTGCAATTTAAATTGTTATTTTACATGGTTTTTATACGACAACTAATGAATATAAAATGATTTTATAAAATTCATGAATAATACATTTGAATTATTATTATAAATACTTGATCCTAATATGAAATATTCCGATTCATTTCAATAACAATGCTTATTATTTATTTATTAATATAATAATTACAAATTATTTTTTATAAAGGAACATTACTGAACTTGCATCACAAGATGAGATATTACTACAAGAGAAAGTGGCTTTTAAAATCAACGATCAAAATGGCACTCCTATGGATTTGGACAATTTCTTCTTAAATAATGATCCAGCATTTTGGCAGCCTAATGAAAGGACGCGGGATTATATTTGTAAGAATGGATTTCAGCAAAATGATAATGCCAATTTTTCCAATTCAAAGAGAGAATATGCTGATGGTAAATGTAGGTATCTCACACCAAACATGTTCGAATACACTCATATTAATGGTGAAAAATTTCGAAGAACATGGTTAGTTTACTCCGAAAAAAAGGGCTGTATTTTTTGTGGCTACTGCCTTGTATTTTCCAATAATTCGGACATTCAGATGCAATTATTTTCAGAAGGCTTTAATGATTGGAAAAATGGTAATGCGAAACTGAAGGAACACGGAAATTCCAATCATCACAGAAACTGCGTGACCGTGTTAAAAAACAGCACGGGCTGCAGGACAGATCAATAAACAATTATTAGAACAATTAGACCTAGAAATTACTTACTGGCGGAAAGTTCTTCAACGTGTTATTGTTGTAATCAAAGCTCTTGTTTCAAGAGGGTTGCCATTGAGACATATTGAACAATTTGGGAATTCTCACAATGGAAATTACATGATGATGCTTGAATCAATTTGATAATTTTTTAGCCAATCATATAGCAAGATTTGGTAATTGTGGAAAAGACAATGTATCATACTTGTCTTCAACTACTGCTGATGAAAGGATCAAGATATTGGCAACTACAGTTAAACGTGAAATCCTTGATCTTATTAAAAGCAATGAATATTACTCTTTAACAATTGACTCATCACCTGACATATCGCACACAGATCAAATAGCAATTATTAGATATGTAGATCAAAATGGTGCATCTGAAGAATCATTTTTAGAATTTTTCCCAAATGTTGGCCATAAAGCCCAAGAGCTATTTTAAACTACAATTGATTTTCTTAATAAAAATGTGATAAATATTCAGGACTGTCGTGGCCAATCGTACGACAATGTGAACAACATGTCAGGTATATATGCAGGTTTGCAAGCACGAATTAAAGAAGTGAATCCTGAAGCAGAGTTTGTTCCTTGTTCTGCTCATTCCTTGAACCTTGTAGGATCACACGCTGCTGAATCCTGTACTGAAGCTTGCCATTTTATCTTACTTCTTCAAAACCTTTATAATTTTTAAACAAGAATCAAAATCCATCACTTTGAAAAGCCTTTCCACTACACGATGGTCAGCACGAGATGATGCCTGTCAAGCTTTAAAATCTCATTGGAACCATGTAATAGATACTTTAGAAAGTATTCATGAGGATACAACACAGAAGACATTAACTAGGGCTGAAGCTAAAGGTTTCGTAGATCAATTAAAACGATTTGAAACGGCCTTTATGACGCAATTTTGGGGGTTTATGTTAGATCGTATAAATAAGTCAAACATAATGTTGCAAAAAACGGATATTGATCTCAGTACCGTGATTGGAGTTTATGATTCTCTCATTGATCTACTTGAATCTAATCGATTCTTTTGAAGAAAAGGCAAAGGATATTTCTACTAGAATAACATACGAAGGCGAAGAAAAACGGAAGAAGAAAAGAAAATTACACTATGATGAGTCTAGAGTGCATGAATTTACCTTCACGGAAAGAGAAGGCTTTCGTGTAAACAGTTTTCTTGTTATTGTAGACAAGATGATGGCAGAATTGCGTAAACGACGGAATGCATACGCAGGCATCAATCAAAAATTCCAAGCTATAATTGAAATCCAAAGCTTGACTTTATTAGAACTGAAAAAAGCAGGAGAACATTTGCATCATTTGTTTCCAGAAGATCTTGAAGTATCATTTATTTCAGAACTAATACACTTGAAATCTCATTTGAAAACTGTTGATTTGCAGAATAAACCATCCAATCCCATGTTATTATGTCAGTGGTTGCGGCAAGAAAGTCTGCATTTAATTTATACCAATATTGATATTGCTCTGCGAATGTTTATATGTACTCCAGCATCCAACTGCACTGCAGAACGTTCCTTCTCTTGTTTAAGAAGAATTAAAAATTACTTGAGGTCTACTAATTCGGAAGAGCGATTAAATTGTTACGCCTTACTATTTATTGAAGAAGAACACCTCAGAAAAGTTGACATAGCAAAAATTATTGACGTGGTTGCAGATGAAAAGGCGCGTAAGAAGCCATTGCTTACATAGCAAATAACTAATCTAGGCTTGCTAAAGATTATATGATATATTTTAATAATATTAAGTACATAATTTTCATATAAATAAGTCATTTTGCTTGAAAATTTTGATTGTAATACCACATTATAGTATACAGTAGGGTGTCCGTTAATTCGGCAAAAGAAAAAATTGCTCAGTCGCACACCCTAGAAATGATCTTAGTGATAAAAAAAAATGTTTGACACCAATCGAAATTGTTTTCAACAGAATTAACCCTAGCCACCAAAGAGTTAAAGTTATAATGGAATTTAACATAGGTTTTTGCCATATTTATCGTTGCCAGGCGATAGCACCGTCCGCTTCGCTTATATTTTACCCAAGCTTGACAACTTTAAGGTTCTGACACTACTCTAATTGAATCCGATCTTCAAATTGACAGTTACCTTATTGACAGCTGTCATTTAAACTGTCAAAGAACTAATTTTTTTTAATTTTTAATTTTTTCGTGATTTTTTTTGTCTTATGAAGCCAAATACCGATTTTGATCGATACTAATGTATTTTGACATTTGACAACTGTCAAATAGCTGTCATAGTTAAAAATTGCAAGGAATCTGCATAAATTTTTCCAAATCTCATTGGGATAACGTTGATAAATGGCTGCTATCAGAAATTTTGTACAAATTAGTGAATATTCCTAATTTATTTTCTCACGTTCTTGACCTTTTTATCTCAAACCAGACATATCAATCAATTAAAATTAATTGGTCTTATGCATATATAATTCTAACATCTTACAAGTGTATTATTTAAACGTATTAATTTTACCATTTATTAGACATGAAAATAGCAGCTATAAATTAATTAATAGCTAATATTTGACGAAGTATTACTGTAAACATTAGGAAAAATATATAAACTATTTTTTATTAAAATGAGTTAAATGTCCCGAAGAACTCATTTTCACTATGAGAAGTTGAATTTTCTTTTTAGGAAAAATCACGCGGTACACAAATAATCAAATACTAATGACAAATGTTAATTATATTTATATAATTTATTCAACTATGAGAATATAATTCTGTTAGAGAGCTGTTACAATTTGTCTTAATAATAAAGATTGGAATGAAATTATTTATTTACATTTACATTGCCCATTGTGGTTAACTTAGCAATGCAACTTAGCAATATAATCTCAAGAATACAATCTTCTGAATCAAAATTGCATTTGACCAACCAGAGCAGATTTTTTAGCATTTGAAAACTTTTCTTTGTAGTGTTCAACAACTTGAATAACGTATTGTTTTTGGTCTTCGTCATATGTTAATCGGCCTTTGTAATCAGATATTAATTTAACAGCTCTTTCTGCACAATCGTTGACGACTATAAGATTTGAAACTATTTCAACTGCAGATATATAAGCTGGAGTTGATTTCCACAAAACGACTTCAATGGCAAGATAAGAGGTGTCAATATCAAATCTGTTGAAAAACGCAATTGAACCAGGAGTTACGAAATAGTCGAGTTCTTTGTCGAACAATGATCCTGAATTGTTTCCGGAAACAATGCGACGTTTTACCAAGATTTTTCTGCAGAATCTTCTAAATTTACATCAGCTAATTGTAGTTTCTCGACCATTTTTCTTTTTGTTTCTTGAGAGAGATTTTTGTCGAAAAATGCCATTGCCACACATTCTGTTCCCAAATACCAAAGATGATTGCTCATTTTTTTAAGAACAATTTTTGAGAGAGTAGGATTAATTACTTCATAATCAAACAATAACTTAATCAAATTTAAGTCATTGGTTGGTGCCGAAGCTGCTAGAGGCGCGGTGTACCATGCACGAATATGAGTTACAACAATGAAAATACTAATCTCAGCTAAGGTCTCTGATTCTTCTTCTGTCAAATTGAATTCTGTTCGAAATAGAAAAATTTTTAAGCAATAAATTGCTTTCACCATCCAGCGAGCACGAGAAAAAGCACCTGGTTTGTAGAATTTAATGTTTTCTTGGGGCATTCTGTTGATAAATATCAAGCATAACATCAGCATTTCGCGGTAATCATCACGCAGTTGAGAACAGTTTAGCATTTCAGTTGCAAATCGATCAATTTCATCAATATAGTTTTCTAATGCATTCGCGATTCGTCCATTATTGGTTCCAAGCTTGAATTTGAATTTGTCAATATTAATCCAATCATCTTGGAACTTTTTGAATGGAAGAATGGAAGTCCAGTAGATTTGGGCATCAGCTCATCAAATGCCACTCCTATTACGAGCTCAAAAATGTGATGTCTGCAAGGCAAATATAGCAGTTCTTTCGATAACATAATTCTATTTGTTTTGCGGCGCCATTTCTCACACCAAGGTTAGAGGCTGTTGTGTCACAGCAGATTGCTTTAATGGAGTCAGATAATCCCCAATCTTGAACGACCTGAAGAATTTTTATGAATATTGTGTTGAGTCAAATTTAATTTTAATAAAAGACAAAATTAATTATCATCAAAATAAATTGATATTGGATTTAAAAAAATACCTCTACTATTGCAGTTGCTTGAGCTTTGCTTGTTCCTTTTTCCAGGGCTGGAATTGAAAGTATCTTTGCAACGTTCCCATTCGTGATAACGATTGGCAGCCGATCAACTTTTTCAGTTTTAAGAAGTTCCATTATCAACTTCCCATCCCAATGTAGAACTGTAGCACGGAGTGATATGCTCGTCAAATGTTTTTTAATTTTTTCAGATAGTTGAAGTCTTATCTTTTTTCGACACACATTAATAAATGATTTGCTTAAAACTAGCATATTTGAATCAACAATCAAAGCTTCGGCTACAGCTGTTACTATCCTTGCAGAACTTCGTTCAGAAATCATGCTCTTATCGAGTGTAGCAACTAGTTTCACGTTATTAAAAACATTGATTGTGCCTCTCTGTTTTTTTGGTTGTGATAGGCCGGCAACTGCTACTTCCTGGGACCAATTGCTACCCTGACTATCTGTTTTGCTATTCTCACTGCTATCAATCAATTCGACCATTTTACCTAAATATTACAACAAAGTGAATATTAATCAAATTTTACGAAAAATGTATATTAAACACAATGAAAAAAAGCAATATCTACTAAGTTAAAATTTGAATTTTATTGAAGTTTATATTGCGTCAAATATATGCAACGTGTAAACAAATTAATTTTTTGAGATATTTTATCAATGAGTCGGCTTTTCATTGAATTTAAACATTAAACATGAATAATTAAATTTATATGTAACCTACCAATTTTTGGTAGTTCCCAAATTACGGAATATTTTCTGTAAAAAGTATGAACAAAAAAGCAAAAAAATTGAAAAAAATTGAATGACATTTTTGCACTAATTGACACTGTTAGCTTTTTCTGAAAAAATTATCTAATGTTCTGATTTTCTTCAAATTCACGTGTCGGTAGCGAAAATGATAAATACATGTATGTCAAATTAATCGTGAAAGTAATCGAATATTACTTATCTATATCGCTAAAATTAAGACGACGTACAGCAACTCAATCGAAGCTGTTTTATTCAGTGCAGTTAAAGCATTCAAAACTTTTGAATAAAATATTAAGAGGTGTATTACCTATATGACTTTGTTGTCTTTCACGTAATTTATTAAGTCGTTCCTCGAGTATGGTTTACACATCTTCAGTTGATACTTTATCGTAGATTGTTTCTACATCCCCTATGAAGCCACTTCGTTGAGGTGTCCTTTGTTTTTCCAAAAACTGTAATGTTCTTTCGTCTAAACCGACTAGTTTTTCAGCAGCACTCGCAACATCGAATAAAAGTTCAAGATGTTGTGTGAAGGTTTCTTCTTTGTCACGGTTAGATGGTTTTCCTGCTCTCTTCTGGATGTTTCGCCAATCTTGATAAATACGTTCTATTTTTTCTATAATCCTTTGAATATCTTTCGTAGGGATTCCAGCTTTTTCCCAAAAGAGAATAACTTCCTTAGCCACTAACGATGCACTATTTCTGATGGTTAGTTTTAATTTCCGTATATAGAAAAAAAACACTTTGATTATTTGTTTACTGCTGGATAATTTGTTTCTTAAAATCTGTGAATCAACGTCACCGACTAAAAAACTTTTTTCACGAAGATATAGTTGCTGCACGCCATTGTTAACCTTTTATTGGGAACATATGAATTCAAAAAGGTTATTCTTATTACGTAGGTTAAACGCTGAGAACACGTGCACACAAAGCTTGAGGCCAATTTTCATTGAGTGCACACAAAGCTTAAGGCCAATTTTCATTAAGTGAACTCAGTAAATAAAATTGGCGCGATTTATTTGAAATGGAAATCTATTAGCAATACTGTTAGAATTTTGTTTACATTTTAACTCATTGTTTAGCAATTTTTTGTGAATGATATTGGGCTGTTTTCGTTTCTCAGAATGTAAACTCTGAGAAACGTAATCTAAGAATGGCATCTCAAGAGAAACTTTCACAAAATAATAGTATAATATTTGACATGGAAATTATTTATGATACAACGGTATCTCATATATATTTTTCATATATATTTTTATTTTATATTGGTCGTTAAATAAGTTTAAATATATATTTTTATGTATATAAATTTTATGGTTCATAAAAATATAAACATTGAAAATAACAAATATATAAATTGAAATCTATAATTATATGAAGTTTATTAAATATATCAAAGTTTATAATTTGTTCAAAATTTGACAAATTGAATAAAAAATATTTATTATGTTTTGTTTAATAATTTTCATAAATAACTTGTTCATTTTTCATTGTGGACGTAATTGTGAGTTTTCAATGTTTCAATAATTTGATTTATATAACTCGAACTCGATTGATAAAACATTGTAGGACAGTTTTCGTGACAGTTATCGTGTCGCCCTCGTGACACTACATGCTATTGTCTGCTTTGCAGATTGTTTTTATAGTTGGCTATAACATAACCTGGTGTTTTCCTGAAGTAGCTAACAATCATCCGTCAATTAGTTTTACCTTGATATGAAATAATATTGCTACTAGTCAAATTATATTGTAATACAATAAACTTCATAATCATCGATACTGTTAAAAAGTTTGATTCTGTTTGAGTATAAAGTTTTTGAATTGAAAAATTTATGCTAAATATTTGTCAATAATTGTTATAATATTAAAATACCAAAAAAAAGTTTTATATGAAAAACAATTTAAATACAATTTTTCACAGCTGCCATTTACATTTCAGACAAAATAATTGCATTTAGCATATTTTTAAAATAATGATATTTGGAAAAATTTATGCAGATTCCTTGCAATTTTATAACTTTTGACTATTTGGCAGTTGTTAAATGTCAAAATACATTAGTATCGATCGAAATGGGTATTTGGCTTCATAAGACAAATAAAAATCACGAAAAAATTAAAAATTAAAAAAAATTTTTCTTTGACAGTTTAAATGCTAGCTGTCAATAAGGTAACTGTCAATTTGGAGATCGGATTCAATTAGAGTAGTGCTATCGCCTGGCAACCATAAATATGGCAAAAACCTATGTTAAATTCCATTATAACTTTAACCCTTTGGTGGCTAGGGTTAATTCTGTTGAAAACAATTTCTATTTATTAATTACTCGCCCATCAAGCACACAAACAGTTCACAAAAACTGAATGTGTGCCTGAATGGACACTCCTTGTAGAGTATGTAGCGGAGAGCTTAATGGCTCTCCGTTTCTTTGATACAGTTGTTTTACGTTGCGGCTTATGAGGCCAGCGAACAACCTACACCATTGTAGGAGCACAGGGTACAATTATCATGGGATAATTGTTCCACTAGCCTACTCGGGTTCGTGGAGTCGTAATTCTCCAAACGCAGTTATTGTCGCGCCCCTGCGTAACAATAACCCCGTAAAAATAATAAAATTTTTATCACTAAGATCATTTCTAGGGGGTGCGACTGGGCAATTTTTATTTTTGCCAAATTAACGGACTGCTAATAAAGTACGATTCAAGTCTACCTACGAGCTTCGTTCTTTCACACAAAACATCCCCAGTCAACGACGTTACAACATATATGCTGCCATAAATGTCACATATATGCAACATATATAGGGCAGATTTGTTTATTTTCGCTTGTATACAGATAAGGAAAATTAGATGAATTTATGGTTGTTATTCGATACCATGTATAATTTTGATAAAATTTCAATCTTGTGAACATCATATATAACATATAACATAATATAACATAAATGCTATATATAGTTATGTCTTGACGTATTTATTTTTTTTAAATTTATTTATTTCATCACTATAAACAGTCAATCGCCCAATTTGTACATCTTAATTCGAGTATGAGTATCAGCGCAGTATAAATTGTATATAATGTAAAATGAATATCGGACCAGATATATAACAAAGGTTTAAGCATACACAATAAAATTCAAATAAACACGCAGATTAATTATAGTCCCTCAGGAATAAGCTTCTCGCCGCAAGTTTATATTTGTAAACTGAACAATATATATCTATATTAGTACTATTTACAAGTCTAGCCATTTTCCATAAAGTCGCGTAATAAAAGGAGTTCTTATAAGCAAAAGGAACTCTGAACATTGTGTGATTATTAGCTCTAAGTTCTCGTGAAGGTACATTCCAGGGGATTAAGGAATATAAATAATCACAATTGACATCGAGATTAATTAATTTATAAATAAACAAAATATCGAAATAATCTCTATACGATTTCAAGGAGCTGATGTTTAACGCGCTTGAGACTTGTTGATAATCATGGTTAAGTTTAGGAGATGGTAAATTGAGTTTAAATTCGGCGAAACTGAAGAACTTATGCTGTACCGTTTCCAGTTTGGAAATATGTACATCCGATTCGCCTTGGTTACAATATTTTGTATGTGAAAATTAAATTTCATTTTGGAGTCAAATAACACGCCCAAATCATTAAACACGGACACAGCCTCCAATAATATATTACCAATGTTATAATCAAACTCAATTGCATTTCGGGATTTATTGTAAGACATAGTTTTGCATTTAGCAACATTCAGTTGGAGATATTTTGATTCGCACCAATCCACCAGCATATCCAAGTCCGCTTGTAGTGCAATACAGTCATGAGCAGATTCAATGACACGATAAAGTTTTAAATCGTCGGCATACAATAAGAAGTGCGAGTTTTTAAACAATTTACCAAGATCATTGACGAATATAAGAAAGAGTAATGGACCTAAGTGAGACCCTTGAGGTACGCCCGAAGTAACACGAATTAATCCAGAATGCCATGTTCTATACTTTACGTATTGAGTTCTACCGATCAAATAATTACTAAACCATTTCTGTAAGGAGCCTGCGAACCCCATTTCCTCTAAAATAAATAACAGTAGCCGATGATCCACAGTGTCAAAGGCCTTACTAAAATCAGTGTATATAACGTCAACTTGAGTATTGGAATCTAGATTCTCAAGCAAATAATGTTGCATCACCAGTAAGTTAGTAATTGTTGACCTCTTACCCCTGAAACCGTGTTGTTCCTCTATGAGAGACGGATTTAGATAGTTAGTTAACTTTTTGGTTATAATAGATTCCAATATTTTTGCAATGATACACATTATCGATATCGGCCTGTAATTTTTCATATTAGCACGATCGTCTTTCTTCAGAATAGGGGTGATAGAACTAGCTTTCCAGATATCAGGCAGGCATCCTTCCTGCAATGATTTAGTGAACAGACAATGTAAAATCGGAGTAAGATTCGCAATACAATTTTTCAGAAGTGAGACCGGAACGCCGTCAGGTCCAGGACCAATGTTATCACCAAGTTTAGTGATCTCGTTAAAAACTTCCTGCTGGGTAATTTCAATGTTGTCAATCTCGAATAATTTGTTATCCGGATTAGCAACCCTCACGACATTATCAACATTAACTGTATATACCGATTTAAAATATTTCGCAAATAAATCCACTATCTGTTGAGAACCGTCAGCACGCTCATTATCCAGATACATTGCCACTGGTAGACCAGAAATATTCCGCTTTGAATTAGCATATTTCCAAAAAGATCTAACGTCGTGGTTTATAGAACGTTGAATTTCAGTAATGTGAACTTGATAGTCAATACGTTGCCTGGCTTTACAATTTTTACGAAGTGTAGAAAACTTTTGATAGTCGCAATCATCAAGAGATTGTTTGTATTTAGAGTGCGCAAGCGTTTTAGACATCAATAATTGTTTAAGCTGCGAAGAATACCAAGATGGATAACAGGAGGATGATCGAAACCTGAGTGGAACGTGTTTCACAATAATTTCATTTAATTTATCATAAAAAATTTTTGCGGAAAATTCTACAGAATTATTTGAGAAAGTTTGGAGCCAATCAAATTTCAATAGATCCTCGTTTATGGCATAAAAGTCAGCTCTATCGTAGTTGTAAGTAATTTCATTAGTAATAATTGATGGAGAGCAGTGATCAAAACAAAAATAAATCAAGGGATGGATGGTAGTTATCGCATGGAACAAGTGGATCATCGCAATGTTTCAATGTCGATAAAGAGTTACGGATAAAAACTAGGTCTAATGTTTTATTATTGCAGTTGACAATGGTGTTAATTTGATTTAAATTTAAGTAATTAAAAGTGTCTTGTAAGATAGAACCAATTTGAAAAGAGTAATCCGAGTTGTCTAGAAAGACACAGTGTAAATCGCTGTTTTCATCAGTTGACCACCTTATATTTGGCAAATTAAAGTCACCCGTTATGACATAAGTAGCAGAGGGATTATTCTCGAAAATCGTTTCAAGGGATTCAGTAAAACTAATATAACGGCTGATAGGAGATTTCGGAGGAAAGTAGACAGTACCAATGATATAATAAGAGGACTCGATTTTGAGAAACACAAAAAGGTTTTCAACAGTAGTATCGACAATTGAAATTTTAGAGCATTCGTATTTACGGTTTATTGCAATCAGAACGCCGCCGCCGCGCTTGCAGGAACTAGTGGATGGATTTCTGTCAAGTCTGAATATGGTGTGCGAATTCAGATTTAATTCCGAGTCCTCGATGTCGTCGCAGAGCCAGGTTTCTGTCAAAACAATCACGTCCGCGTGAACACAGGCTGATGACGAGCCGTTTAGAATGTGCAGTTTAGAGCGAAGACCTCGGACATTCTGATAGTAGATTGATATTCCTGGAGATTGCCTGTTTATCAGTTTTCCTGGTTACGTGAAGAGGACGAAGCCTTGTTGCATGACATTCCAAATATATAAGGAACACCATTCTTATACTGTATTTTCGCATCAGTGTTGTTTTCCGTCGCAGCATTTTTAATTTGGGAAAGAAGATCTTTCAAGTGTTCACGCTGCCTCGGCGTACGATCAGCAGAAATGCTTACCGCACCTTTGTAGGCTTTTTTATCCCTCAGAATAGACAATACCATGCCACGATTAGCCAGTGTGACTTTCAAGGGTCTAGGTTTATCACGAGAGTTGGCCGTATCGTTTCTTCCCAGTCTCATAGTCGTAAAGTTTCCCAATTCAAAATCAGAAATAGACGTCAGAACGTTACTGGCTGA
>JABFPD010000265.1:0-13019 GCA_022817545.1 Cremastobaeus sp. ZL-2020 | reverse complement strand
TGCACTGAATTTTTCGGTTACGCTATTATCCTACTGATTTTGTTAGTTGTATCGATCATCTGTTACAGTTGTTCATCACCTTCAACTATTTCAGTTAGTAAAATCAACTAAGGCAAATATTCTCAGTATATTTTTCATTTAATTTTATATACCGCGTGATAAATACTTTATATTTTCTTAATTTCGTTCCAGAGCATAGGTATAAGTGATTCTTTTCTCACAACCAACTGGTACAATTTATCAGTACAAGATAAAACTTTACTACTTTTAGCCGTCACAAGATCTCAGAAACCACTATTTTTAACAGCTGGCAATTTCGCCGCTATCTCCTTGACATATTTCACAGATGTAAGTATATCAGTATCTATAAATGTTTAAATGGAATATTAATTCATTTGAATAGGTTATTTTCGAAGGAAAAAGAAAGTAGTCCAAAGTAGCCCAAAACTGACCTGTAGTTCCAACTTTGTCCGCTACCCTCGGTGGATAAAATCAAGTAAAAGTCTCGGGCGCTAGTGGCGCCCTCGGCAATAAATAACTATTATTATCAACAGATCGTTAAATCTTAGACCTTGATTCTGAAGAAGATTGTCTCAGCTAAGTGTTTTCATTTCATATGAAAACAAATAAAGTCTATCCCAAAGAAGACAGACATTTTTTTCCTACGAAAATGTTAGATAGAAACATGCACAAAATGAATGTAAAAATCATAGAAATAATGTTGTATATTGAAATTTATATAGATTTTATTATTATGTTTTCTATTACCACTAATTATTTGTTTTTCCTAACCAATAGATTATGAAAACTGCAATGGCTTACTTGTCAGTGCTAAGAAATGTTATATAGATTATTTTTATAGAATAGAAATTATACTTCAGAAATAAAGTATTTTCTTAATATCTAAAAATATAATATTTATAGAATGAATTCTATAAAAGGTAATATTATAAGTACATAAAAATGTAAACTATATTTTGTATAGATTTTAAAAACGTTCGATTAAATGTTGATGTAAAATTTACCCCAAAGTGTAGATCAGTTTATTATTCTTAAAAAATGTTCAATAAATAATTAACTCTTATACCTTCCAACTGAAAATTTCAGAGCAAGTGTATAAGCGGAAATGGAGGTGTTAAAAAGTGGTCGGAATTGTACATATGTAAAGAGAATCAAATTATCCTAGTTAATTATCCTACTCATAGTTTAACTCTTTAGATTATAATTCCATTAGACAAAACAAATACGTTTTGTCCCATTTTTCACAAAATTTCAAAAAACGTACATCATAAGACAAAATGCTCTTGATGTACGTTTGGAGACAACAATTCCTCTCTTGTTAACCCTTTAATAACCTAGACATAAAATAGTTAGAATAGAAATCGCGTGTTTGCATTAATACTCAATATAAATGGTTGTTTCCAACAATAAAAAATCGTTTCATCTTGAGTAGTATCCATCGACTTAAGTAGTAGATTCAAGTCAATCCCTTCGCATAACGTTTTTTTATCCTATGTAATATAAGTCTCGTGTAAGCCAAGTATAAGCCAGTTATCCCTAATAATCGCGAGGACGATTTTTAACGTCAAGTTCAAAGGAAAGTAATATTACAGTCTACTGCTTATTTTAAATAATAAGTCTAGTTCACAAGAATCTGCAAGTTGCCATTTGAGATCAAAGGCGAAACTCTGCAATGATGTTTTATTTTATTCAAAAGACGCATTAAAAAATACGGCATTTCCATTGAAGTTTGATCGATTGCGTGCATTTATGATCAGATCACTGGATTTGTGCACCTAATCCAAGAGAAATATGATTCACCTTACATTATTTATCAGCACAAATTACATACTTTAAACGGATTATCGTGGAATGAAGTAAGGAATGTAATTTCGAAATTCGCATCACGATACCGGAATAATTGATGATTTTTATTGCACTTGCTTCAGCTTGATATGGAAATTGTTTATATCGGCATGAAGGTAGACAGATTTACCTGCTATCTTTTCAGTAAAATATTATCATAGCTCCGTTAAATATTTATTAATTAGAAATAATTATTTGCCATTTTTAGCAATACACTCAGGAAGACTTTGATCGAGCCGCTAATTTAATTAAATGGAACGAACGAATACTGCGGACAATCGGGCTTTGGCCGAAAAGTTACAACCACATAATTTTCGGTGCTCAATTTTATTACTTTGGATACCATGTATTTCTAGATTTCGTGAGTTTATATTTTGCACTCGGAAATTTACGTCAGACCATTCGAGTGACAAGTGAAACTATTACTTTTGTACAAATGTTTTATAGACACGGTACATTGAAGCGATTTAATACAGAATTTGGGCAGCTTTACAATGAAATTGCTACTAATATGAGGAGCGAAAAATATAAATCGTTGAAAGAGAAAAAAACTGTTTTAATGTACACAAGTTTGGCTTCTAAAATGATACAAATTTTAACTGTTTCCGTATCTGTGACTGGTTATTTGTATCTTTTTAAACCAGTCATTCGTCAAATACGCAAGTGAATCTTTCAATTATTTTTTCATTAAAACATTCATAAGTTATTGCTTTCAATCAATTTTAACATTAATCATTTTGTTTTATCAAATAATTTCTTCTAATTCTATAGAATATATTATTTAAGGTATTTCTATCATAAAACTATCATAGAGGAAAATTGATAAAATTTATGAAAGTAGTGAGGGTAAAATGTTTTTACATAGTACATTTTTTGTAATAAGTTTCGTTTTCTATTGAATTTACATGCAAAACATAAATTTAAAAAATATTTAGTTAAAGAAACATTAATCATAAAGTGAACTAAATCTTTTTTCAACATCCCCAAGATTTATCATAGAACACCATATATTATTGCCTCGAGCGCCATGACATTTTATGGACTGAAAAAGAGGATAGCAAATTACGTTACAAGGACGGAAACTAGCCGATTATTGACCAAAGTGAATGAAAAAATCACTGGTCAATGCTCGGATAGATGCCGCCCATGTAACGTACAATACTTTTCATTGGAAGTGCGTGGGAAGTGGTGTTTTTTGTTCTGATTTGTGGATGAAGAGGGGCTTTTTTTTTATCCGAGGTTGAATCCCTTCCTCAAATCAGGAAAAAAGCCGCTACTTCCCATGCACGTGTAATGAAAAATAATGAAACTTTAGGGTAATAATAGCCGGATTGTTGACCGGAGGGCGATAATATCGCTATTATTACCATATAGTTATATTATTCTGCGTTTCCGAGGCGCATACAAATAATTTGAAATATATAATCCTAATTACTGTTTACCTCTTCATGATAAAAATACCTTAACACTACACTAATATAGCAATAAATACCACCTACGCGATTTAAAATTTGAAAAGTAATAAATTCCTACTTATAAAACAAATTTATGATTTTTAATATACACTAAACAAAATTGATACCAATAAAGTTTTTGTTGATCTAGAACAATAAATTGCACACGGATGTAAAGAGAGAAGGTGAATTTGTATGTTATATGCTTCATTCTTTTGATATAATATATTACGTAACAAGGACAGAAACTAGCTGATTATTGACCATCAGAATGATTTCCATACGAAGTGTAGCCGTAGCTATATCGAGAACAGAAATCACTTTGGTCAATGCTCGTATAGTTTCCATCCGTGTAACATAATAAAAAAAAATTAATTATTTCCAGAAAATTCAAATTTTGAACTAGCTAAATTCATGTATGTTTCTATATTTTTCATATGTGAATATGTTTCAATTTTACAATGGTGCCTTAGCTTCAAATTAAATTTTACATTACATTTGCGATGAGAAATAGGTACATAACTGCAAATTTAATTAACTGTAACTAATTTTACAAATGTGTAAAAATAGCTCAAATTTAGAAATAATCTTTGTAATTAGGTGCAGCTAGTAAAATTTAATCTTGATAAAATTACTAAGTAAAAAATTCAGTGAATGTGACTTAGTTTATTGTTTTAGGTACTTATAAACAAACCGGCATCTTTGTAAAGGAACTGCCGCAAACTTTTTACTTGTTCTATGAGATGAAAAGTACTTTGGTTTATGTCCTAACTTATACAACACATGGAATTTTTCTTAGCATAGGTGTAATAGCTAATACAGCAATGGACGCTCTAACGATCACAATAGCATTACAACTTTGTGGTCAGCTTTCAGTGCTAGCGTATCAAATTCAAAACACTAACTTAAATCAAATAGATAATGATGGGCCAAAAATAAAGGGATTTATCAAAGAACACCAAAAAATTTTGAAGTAACCAACTCCAATTATTTACAATTTTTCATAAACTTTGAACCACTCTGCAAGTTCAAATTTTTAATTAAAAATAATTATTTTCAGTATGGGAAAGTTATTACAAAGCTGCCTCAAAAGTTGTTTATTCGTACATTTATTTGGAGCTAGTGTTCTCTTGTGTTTTGTCGTCTATAATATGCTGTTGGTGAGTACACCTATATGAGAATATAATATAATGCTCGAGTTAAACGTTTCTCAGTCAAGAGAATCCTTATCACCATAATGCAACAACATCATAACTCACTTGTCACATTTTCTAAATTGAAATTTTTTAAATAGTATATTATGCATCAAGGGAGCAAAAGGAAGTTTTGTTCCCTCGGGCAATACGCTGTTTTATGTCCATGATGCACTTAAAACACGGTTTTAGCTTCCGAGAGAAACCGGGAACAAAACCGTGTTTTGCGTGCACCAATGACATAAACCAGTTTAGTTCACCTTGGTTCCAAAATCTGCATTCCGTAAGGATCACCTCCCAGGATGCAAAACTATTTTTTTCATCATGATAAACGAAATAAGTTTTTGTAAATGTAATAGAACTCGAACACACTTGGTATAAAATAATTTATTGGACAACTACACTTTTACAAACTTGTTAAATACGAAATCGGAGTTTGAACTGGTTGCTGGTTATGATAGATCTAGCGACGTAAGCGCATTTTCGGTTCTTATATCTAGACAAATTAACGGGAAAACTGGCCAAGTTGTTCAAAAGAAGGGGTTCTGGTCACATATTTTTAGGGTAATAAAATATCAGTATTTGGAAATAGAAAACGGCGAAAGTTTCATTGGAAAAGGTTTTCGTTGTAGAATTACGTGGTTATAAAATTAGAGATTCGGTTTTACTTTGTCGGATCGCATCACTCGTATCATAGAAGTTCGATAAACTATGTCGAAAAAGGAAATACCTTGCATTCTCAATTTAACTAATATATGAACGATAGCGTGTACATTACACCTCCCCCCTTAAGATCAAAGATATAAATTTTAAATTTTGTCTTTGATAATACTACGTCTTGATGATTTTTACTCCCTTAACCTAGAGATGCTTTCTTCATCGGAATCGTCTGTAATTTGTTCTTCAATAGATTTCATTTTAACAGTTTCTCGATCGTGTAACTCCATTTGACTAGTTCTACGGTTGTTGTTACGTACATTCAGTGTTAAACAATTGACTACTTTAGTACAGCAATTTTCATGATCTTTTGCGCGATGAAGATTATTATGACCAGTCTGAAATAATCGTTTACACTTAGTAAGTATTCGGTAAATAATAAAAATTACAACTATAAGTGCTAAACTGTATAATACGTACGAGAGAAATGATACGTTTTTCTCTAAAGCGTGGTCTTTCAAAATTTCGTCGGCTATATTCGTGAGAGTGTCTAACTTGTGGCTTGCAATATTTAAGGATTCAAGATTAAGTTTTGCAGTCGGAATAGAGTGTAAATTTAAATGTGACATATTAAGTACTTCTTTATAACAGCAATCATTAGTGATGTTTAACGGAGGTATAATAGATTTATAATTGCTAGTAAATGACATTTTGGGTATTAATATAGTCGAGCTAGTGTAACCCTTACATTTAGATGCTAATTCTAATATTCCAGAACCGGAAACTCGTATATCGAATAACTTAGGATTATTTGCACAATTTATAGTAATATCGCTAAAACTAGGAATAACAAATACCCATTGATTCTTACCGTCTAACCTATGCCAAATTTCATTAGTTAAATGTACAATGCGTTTATCGCACGATTTTGGTATAAACAAATTAGAAAACAACAATTCAGTTTCGCAAATAGGTTTGACGTGGGTTGAATAAATAGGCATGATTGTTTTACATATATATGATAGCTCCGATAAGAATTTACAATCGTTTAAATTTTCAAGTAGAGTATATTGTGATTTTGTTTTAGAAACTGCTAAATAGCGTTGAGAGGGTTGAACGAACACGTAATTTGTTTTTTCATACAAAACTGGTAAAGGGATCAAGTGATATAACTCAAATTCGATGCTGTTGATCAGTGGCACGGATATTATGTATATCAATTTTTTACCAATAAAATAGACTTGTAGTTTTACAGTACTTAATATTAAATAAATGTGTGATTCATCTAAAAGGCTTGGATACGTTACGTCGGAAGGTAGGAATTGAATAGTTTTTTTCAGTTCCTTAACGAGTTGCGATGGTGTTATTATCATCGGGTGAACTATATTTTGTCTTGCAAAAAGAATCGCGTTGATTAATGTCGATAGTTCTTTGTCAAGTTCCTGTGTTAGTAATTGTATAAACTGGACATGTTGCTCTAAATGATTGGCAACTTTTAAATACAGAGTGTCTTTACTTATTGTTTTTGCAAAATCTTGTATTGCCTTAATGTTTTCATTGAGAATTTCTTCATTATGGTGTAAATTTGTAATAGACTCATTAAAATTCTCTATAGTGGTTTTTACTACTTGAATTTGTGATTTAATGAGATGAGACATTTCGAGTTCGTTATTATTAATCTTATCTATCGATTTGTCGTAAAATTCAGCATCATTGCTATCGAGAACACCTGTTATTGTTTTGAAAACAGTACCAATAGCATTAAACCATCCTCTCTTGGAGCGTTTATGTCCTAACAAATTATGTAATTCTTTTTCACGAGAATTTAGGGAAGATATCATTGTGTTTAAAATCGCGACTGAAGAACTGCATGCTGTAGACTCTTGGAAGGTTGGATTTTCATTACACATATTTTTAGTTTTATAAAAATTTGATTGAATCAAGTCAAGTTTTTCGTCAATAATTCCCAAATCTAAATATGTCACTAGTTTCCATTCGTCGTTAAAGAATTTCGCGCTATTGAGATGATCGTAATAGATTCCCGGCGAATTCTCGAATTGTTGAACTTTGTAATCTTTTGCATCGGTAGCAGTTAGGAATAATCTGGAAAAGAGAATTTATTGGTTTTAATCGCGGACAAATGCCTTTTTTATTCTATCTACATGCAAAATAATTTCTTTACGTCTAATCTTAATTGTTACATTGGTTTGTGAATTTATTTTAATTATTTCATATGGGCCGTCCCACTGTTGTTTCAATTTAGTGCTTTTGCAAGGACGTGTGTTTAACACATATACTAAATCACCGGCTTTGTATTCGACGATTTTTGAATTCTTGTCGTAATATTCTTTATTCTTTTCTTTTGAGGTTATTAGATTTTCACGAGCTAATTCACGAGATTTTTGTAATTTCAAGGTTAAGCTATCAAGATAGTCATCATATGTGTATTTGAATTCAGTAGGTTTTATGATAGATGTAGGAAGAGATGGTTTATGACCAAAAATAAGTTCGAATGGAGTAAAATTTGAAGATGTATGAGTTGTGGTATTGTATGAAAACATTGCAAAACTAATCCACTGGTCCCAATCGGTTTGATCAAGTTTTACAAAATGCCTGAGAAAATTGGCTAATGTAGAATGGCTTCTTTCTAGTGCGCCATTAGTTTGCGGGTGGTACGGGCTGGTTTGTATTTTCTTGATTTTAAATAATTCTGCAATTTCTTTAAAGAGTTTAGATGTAAAATCCGCGCCTTGATCAGTTAATATATTTTCTGGAATACCGAATCTACAAATGAATTCATTAGTAAGTTTCGTTGCAATGGTTTTTGTTTCGTGATTCGGAATTGCATATGCTTCTGAAAATTTAGTTAAGTCATCTTGTAAGGTTAAAATGAATCGATTTTCGTTCATCGTAGATGGTAGAGGGCCTACAATATCTAAAGAAATTCGTTCGAATGGTCTGGAAGACGTAGTAGTTATTTGCATTGGAAACTTGTTGCGTTTTCTGGAGAGTTTATTTTTTTGGCAGCTTTCGTATGATTTAATGTATGCAGCAATGTCCCTTTTCATACTGGGCCACTTGTAACTATTTCGGATTCGTTTGTACGTTCGATGGAAACCAGAGTGCCCAGAAAACGGTGTGTCATGAAATTCTTTCAAAATTTTTAGAATTTTATTTTCATCGGGTTCAGAAATAATATTAGAATATACATTTATAGCGATATCAGTGTTTCTGAAAATGTATCTTAGCATAATTCTAACTTTTTCCCAACGAATACAATCAAAACCACCACCTAATTTTGGAATGCTTATTGCTTTAATGTTAAACTTTTGCAAAAGATTTCTCAAATTTACGAAAGATAAAAATAAAGTTTCATATTCACATTTGTCCCAATAATTTGATTTTGTTATCAAATAGAAGATTTTCTTTTCAGAGTGGTCCTTTAAAATAACGTCAAGAGTGTTTGGATTTTGTGCTCGAAGGAATTCAGTGTCATTAAAACGAGTTTTAAACTCTTCAGCGATACCGTGATTAAATTCAAGATCTTGTGACATACACAATGCATAACTATTATCGCTGCTTGAAAAAATAGAATCATCAAATTCATTGATTTTACCGTTAATAATTAAAGAATTATTCATTTTGTTAAGGAATTCTGTATATGAGTCGTTGCATGTCGTATCTAAACCTCGAATTTCAATGTCTTCTTTATTTTCATTATCTAATTTTATACGACTCAGAGCATCCGCGTTTGAATTTATGTTACCGGGTTTATAAATGATTTCATAATCATATTCTTCCAATAAGAGACGCCAACGAATCAAACGTGAACCAGGATCTTTTACATTGAATAACCAAACGAGAGGGCGATGATCAGTATAGATTTTGAATTTCTTTCCATAAAGATATGGTCGGAAATGTTTAATAGACCACACAATTGCTAAAAGTTCTCGTTCAGTGGTGGAGTAATTTGATTCTGCGCGATTTAGTGTTCTACTAGCATAAGCAATTGGAAGGTCGTGATTTTTATCATTAATTTGTGATAAAACGCTTCCTATACTGAACTGGCTAGCATCTGTTGTCAGAATAAATTCTCTATTTATATCAGGATATTGTAAAATTGGCTGGCTTATCAAACAAGACTTGAGGTGCTCAAATGAGTGTTGTTGATCACTTGACCAAAGAAAAGGAATGTCTTTTTTTAAAAGTTTTGTTAACGGTTTAGTTAGTTCGCTAAAATTGTTTATGAACCGGCGATAATAACCGACAAAACCCAGAAATGATTTTATATCAGTACATGATTTTGGAACAGGGAAATCGATAACACTTTTAATTTTATTGGGATCTGGTTTCACTCCACTTTCAGTTATTAAATGACCTAGATACACTACTTCTTTCCTCAAAAATTCACATTTATCAGGCTGTAATTTCAATTTGTGGTAACTCAAACGTTCGAAAACTTCCTTCAGTCTTCTGCTGTGATTTTCCAGTGTATCCGCGTAAATAACAACGTCGTCCAAATACACTAGACAGCGAAGTCCTTGAATACCTGCTAGAACAGTATTCATGAGCCTTTGAAAAGTAGCGGGTGCGTTACGCAACCCGAAAGGCATACGATTAAATTGAAAGTGTCCTGTAGGAGTGGAAAAAGCAGTTTTCGCTGCATCCTTAGGATGCATTCTAATTTGGTGAAAGCCCGACGCGAGGTCTAAAGTTGTAAAATACTTAGAATGTCCTAATTGGTCTAAGATTTCGGAGATATTCGGAAGTGGATGGGCATCGCCAATTGTTGCCTCATTTAGTTTTCGATAATCAATTACTACCCTCCATTTTTTATTATTTGACGCGTCAGTTTTCTTTGGTACAATCCAAATAGGGGCGTTCCATGGAGAGACGGATGGTTCGATTATTTTGTTATCTAACATTTTGGAAATTTGATTGTTTACTTCTTGTTTATGTACATCGGGATATCTGTAAGTTTTGGTCGCGATTGGCGCGTCAGTGTTGGTATGAATTTCATGCATAATCGAGTCAGTGCAAGTAAGTTCATCCCCGTCGAGATGGAAAAGGTGATTATATTCGGTGCAAATTTCAATAATCGACTCACGTTCTTCTTTGCTTAAGTGATCTAATCTTAAAGAAGTTCTCAGTGTATCTAATCGTTTAGAATTAAAATTTGTATTACTTTGGGTTAAGACTTGGATATTATTAAAATCAGTGTCGATTGCTTCTATCTCTACTCTCGGTATTTCTAATTTAATTTCCTTATCAGTCGTATTTAAAATTGATGTTAGCGCTTCTGATTTAGTATTAACTTTTACGAGACTTTCGGATAAATAAAGTCCTTCCTGAATTTCTTTTCTGGGAACAATGCCGATTTTTAATTCATAATTTATTACACGAATTGGAATGATCGTTTCACTACGACATGGAATTACGACATAATTTACACAGCGCGAATTTGAATTTTCGTTGACACTAATTTCTTTATTGTTTGGGCAAAATTCGCGATTAAATAATTGTTTTTCAATATTAGAAATAGGTGAATAAGGTCTTTGTAAATGTAGTAAGGGAATGGAACCACAATGAAATCTCAAAATATTTTCGGAGTATTGTAAGTCTACTTTTCGGTCGCTAAGAACGTCGTTTCCAAGAATACCAGCAAACATAATTGGAAAATTATCTGGTACAACGTGGAAAGGAATCTTTATTTTCTCATTATTAACAACGACGTGAAAAAAACAATACCCGTATGTTTCTCCGATTTCACCGCCTAGCCCTTTTAACGGAATTTTAAATTCTTCATAAATGAGAGTGTCGTTCTTTACGAAGCCTAGTTTAATAAGGGAAATCTCGGCTCCATTATCGAGTAAAAACGGTAGTAGACAGGGTGTCGTTTCGACTAATTGTAACGGAACATAAGTCGTTACTCCGGGATTTGGGAATGACCTGCCTTGAGGGACGAGATGCTCCTCGGTGCGGCAGTGGTCACCGGGGCTTCTGAGAAGTTTAAATGTTTCACTTCTCGATTAGGATAACTTTCACTGACTGATTGAGCGTTCTGTTGATAAGATGAATTTTGACTCGTAAAATTTGTTTGGTGAGACGAATTCGAATGGTTATAAAATTGTTTCCTTTGATTGTTATATGCGCGTTTACGGCATTCATTGATATGATGTCCAATGTTTTTACAATAGGCGCAAACTACATTACTCTTATCAGTGTCTTGATTGTTGCTAAAGGCACGTATGTCATTTTCTGATTTAATTTGTGAATATTTTGGAAAATTTTGGGGATTCTTATAAAAACATTCGGAAGTCATATGTCCGGTACGATTGCAATTTGTGCATTGTTTAAAATGTTTAGAATTGATTTGTTGATATTTAGATATTTCGACTTTCGATTTCATTTCCGATTCCTCCGCAATAGCATATTGTACTGCGTCCTCTAAAGATTCCGGTTTTTGCGATTTGACAATGATAGCAATATCTTTATTTAATCCGGTTATAAACACATTCATTGCTTGACTTTGTAAGAGTTTTACACATGCAGCTCTTTCTGTTTGAGTTAGTGCAGAATCAAGTCCGTTTGTTAGTTTTAATAAACAATTTTCTACTCGAGAGGCGTATGGTACTACTTCTTCATTCGGTCTTTGCTTACATGAGGACAATTCTAACTGCCATTGCCCTTGAGACCTTTTTTCCGTGTATGCGTCTAATAGGTACGATTTTAATGCTTCCCAATCCGAAAATGTCCGCGTTCTCATTAGTGCGCGAGCATTTCCAGTAATTTTCGTTTGGATAATTGCAAATAGAATTGTTTTTGACCCTTCTTCGACAATATTATACGCCTGATCAACATTGTCTATGAATTCGTATAAATCAGAATTCTTTCCATCAAATTTTGTCAATAATCGTTCAACGATCTCTACTTTAAGTTTTGTAACAGCAACAGCCATTTTGTAACAAAAGCGCAATTGTATTGAGATATAGAATTACAAAATGTATTGTGAACTAACGGCAAGTGAAATTTTTTTTTTTGATTACTCACAATATCGACAAAATAAGCATTGTGATGTATTTCAAAACTGGGATGATGTACGACGATAAAGTGGCGATGATCCAACGACGAAACAGCGAAGATGCAGCGACGAAGCAGCGAAGATGCGGGACGAAACAGCGAAGATGCAGCGTCGAAACAGTGGAGATGCGGCGACGAAACAGCGAAGGTGCGGGACGAAACAGCGAAGATGCGGCGACGAAACGGCAAGGATGCGGGACGAAACAGCGAAGATGCGGCGACGAAACAGCGGAGATGTGGCGGCGAAACAGCGAAGAAGCAGTGAAGATGCAGCGACAAATCGGCGATGAAACAGTGGCGAATCAGCTTCCAAACAGCAACGAGACAGTGTTAAAACAGCGTTTCCACAGCAAAATTTCGGACGTCAAAACACGTTCAGAGTAGAACTTGTATCCGATTTTAAGAAGAAAGTCCTTAAGTTGTGTAGCGTATTGTGTCCAATCTTAGCAAATTCCAGTGTGCAGTGAGTATCTCCGATGTAGTAATCGGCAAAATTTATTCTGGACTCAATAAAACGTGAAGTTTATTTAGATTTTCACGTAGTCCATCCCACTTCTGACACCAATTTGTAATAGAACTCGAACACACTTGGTATAAAATAATTTATTGGACAACTACACTTTTACAAACTTCTTAAATACAAAATCGGAGTTTGAACTGGTTGCTGGTTATGATAGTTCTAGCGACGCAAGCGCATTTTCGGTTCTTATATCTGGACAAATTAACGGGAAAACTGGCCAAGTTGTTCAAAAGAAGGGGTTCTGGTCAC
>JABFPD010000264.1:0-13027 GCA_022817545.1 Cremastobaeus sp. ZL-2020 | reverse complement strand
CAAAACAGCGCGCTGTGCAAACGACCAATTTCCCGTCCTAAAAAAATACCAACTTTCGAGAAAAGTCGTCGTTGCTTTCAATTAAGATACCAAGAACGAGCCCGCATTATGCGCCGAGACATATTTTTTCAAGTTTAACGTGATTTTACGTGCAAATAATCCAGAACCAAGTTTCGACAACGCACAACTATGTATTCTCAAATAATCCCTTAACCGCTTTTTCTCTCGCCGTTTGTTTTGTCCCGGCTTATCGAACAGCTAGTTAAGTCGAGGGTCAAATATATTTATTTGGCTAATGCGCGTTTTATGATCCCTCGGGCAGTGGGTACTCGACCGAGTGTATCGAAAGAGGAAAAGACGCGGGATAAAGGGCGGGGGTACATTAGTAGGCTTACACGCTCGGTAAGATCCATTAGGCACGCAGCGTGTATTATTAAAGCCATCGCCCATCACCCATGGTTATAGATGATCTCTTAAGGATAATCAAGATTACAGTAAAGTCAAGCACCGCTATCGATGACGACGTTCATATTTCATCGGAAAAAGCCCAAGAATGACGTCAACTATGTCTTATTTCTTCGATAAGTCTGTGATTATCGTACATCGTTGGGCTACGCTTGTATGCGGGTGCTTTTCAAACCGATTTGTTCTAATTGACATGGAGTGTCACGAGTTTTACAATACATTTGAAATGTATGTTTTTTTTAACTTTCAGTTTTATATCTATTGCACAGTAACCTTCATGTCAACATTTTTCAGCCAATTCTTACACTGTAAAAACTCGACTTTAAAACAGTTCCATAGAGAACGCTTAAAACGTTATATTTGCATTTGTCTTTCTGTATGGACCATTCCATTTATTTATTACGTTTAAAACGTAAATTTTTCGAAAAATTTTGTTCGCAAAATTTTTTTCATTATTTTTCATAAATTGGAGCGTACACTTTAATTTGACATGTACGAAATTTACTGCACCAAACATGATTTTTATCACCCTTTTTAGGATGACGTTGATCAAGTTCTATATTGAAATAAATCTTCGAATTGACATATCTGCGTTGTTTGATTTTCAAATATTTTTGCAATCAAAATGTTCATGGATCCCAATTTTTATTCGATATTTAACTTTTGTTCCACTCGTCGGGATATTCAATACAGAATAATTTCTATATTATTATTAATGGCAAAGTTATAAACAAATAACTAAGAAAAGTACTCATATTATACTACTTTTGACGTATTATTGTGTTTGTTTAAACAATAATGGCTAACTTTATTATTGATTGCTTTATAAAAATTATTCTTCACTAAACATCCCATGGAATGCACCAAAAAAATTGAAAATCGGTTGAAAATTTTGATCCTAAGAACGTTTTGAACATGAATCATTTCTCAACATTAAATAACAATTATATATTAAAGAATCATGTATGTTTTGTGTAAATAAACTTAACATTTATTAAAAACCAACTTTTAAGAATTTATTATTTATTTCGAGGATATATAATGCAACGAATGTTTACAATTATCAGTGACTTAAAGTACGACATTATTTTCTAATATTATGATTTAATTTAATTGAATTTGGTATCCGCATATAAAGGACTCGATCACGTAAATGTTAATTAATACACGAATTTGTATCGCGTATAAATGGCATGGCACTTCGTGGAGATTTTCATTAGCCAACGAAGTGTTCGGTTCGAGATCCAACCGACAAGTGAAGTTGATAATGGAGAATAAACATTTTTTGTTTGAAAATGTTTTAGGAAATAGTTATGCCTCATGGTGGGGCAATTGTATATTTTCCAGATGTGGAAATATGTACGGCTTTGTCGCCATACGAACAATAACACGCTTTTAATACATAGAAAACTTGGAGGTCTTAATGACTCCTTTATTTGTTGCATATTTTAGAATTGAGTACTAATTACTTTTCTATAAAACAATGTATAATGAAAAATAAAAAGCTACAACGCTATTGAAAAAAAAGAATATGTGTACAAATTTAGTTCATTTCTTAAACATATAGATTTACACAGATTATACAGTTCATTTCAACACAAACGCTTAGGAACTGACTGACTTCTTTTTCGTCACACTGCTTTTTAATAACTCCGTTAAAATGTCGAGACGGAAAATAACAAAATACTCAGAAAAAAAATTGTTATATTTACAATATTTTATAGAACTTTTGGGATAAAGTTTTAGTCTGAGAAAATGTACAATACTTTTTCGTAAATATTTCTATGCATGTTGTAAATTTTGCAATACTATATGCAAAATATAATTCTAAAAATTAAGTTAATTTTTACAATAAAGTATTGTACATTTTCTGAGATTAAAAGTATATCCCAAATGTATTATAAAGTATTGTAAAAATTAAAATATTTTTTTCGAAGTGCAGATTTATGTTAGGGTTACTTCAAACCCTAAAACAACAAACTCGACGTAAATTCGTTCGTTTTGAAAAACTCTATAACACTTGCAGGAAGTATGCAAGGGTTTTCTATCCATAATAAAAAAAGAATACGCTAACATATGTTCGACGCATGTTTAGATTTCTCTGCGTGAACCAAATATGTGTTACACAATTATTTCACTTTTTTATACTAAAAAAGTAACATCGAATTGGTGCCCTTTTTCCAGATGTCCCCAAATTGTATTTTTATGCATCTGACAATCGCGTACAAAATTAGTCAGATCTTTTTCAGCCATCTCGGGCACTTAAAATATTAAATAAATCAAAGTTTTCCGTATTTATTCAATAAACAGTTATTTGTTATTAGACTCGCCGTCGTCATTAAATATACCCCGTCAGCAAAGACAGTTTTTATTTATCGCTCTCTTGTTCTATGCTGAGTTATTACATTTATTTAACAGACGTAAAAATACGATTTAGATGTTGAGATAAGGCTGACTCCGTACGGTTGCAGTGCCGAACAATGTTCGCAGTCAAAATGAGCGTTTTTGCTCGTAAATTACCAGCATCGTAACGATTTACATTGCGAACACTTTCCCTCTTGCAAGTAAACATTATGACATTTAACAAATAAACGGCGCGCAAAAACGACGCAGCCGCAAACAGTTTCTGCAGATATAATCAACTGATAAACAGGTAATACATAACTTTCACACGTACGTTAACGAAACTGTCAATTCGCCTACCACTCTCCGATCATTATCTCATAAAATAATGTTCGCCAGAAAAAAACTCCAACGACTGATTTAATAACACCGCGTACGAATTTTTCTATTGCGCTAATGCTTGAAAATGTAAATGAAACTCGATAATTATCGAGCGCCGGTAATTTGTTGCGATGCGTGTTTCGTAATCACGATTATTAAGCGGCTGCTTAATCACGTTTGACTGCTGCGCGTCTCAACTCTCCAGTTTGCACACAGCCGCGCTTATGTAAAAATGCCCTGAAAAATAGCGTCGTAAAGCAACATCGGCGTATAAGCCACGCATTATCTTGCTAAAAACAATTTCCGCGTCTCAGCCCGTAATGATAAGCCCAGCGTGAAATCGCACAATTGCATAAGGGTAGGCGCGTTAATAAAATTTTAGCCCAAATGAACCGCTTAATAGGCGCGCAATTTATGCACGGCGAAAAAAGGCCGATCGAAGCTGCGTCAAGAATCACCTGCTGAATATTCATAGCTGCATTGTTCGCCGCGAAATGTATTCGAAAAATGATGTAGCATTGCGCACGGCGCTCATACGAATATGTGTGCGATCGCGTTAATAGTTTGCCCAACAAATGTCGTGACTCGTCACTCGCAACCTCGAGGCCAGCACGAGCTATTGAAGAAGCACGGCCTATCTCCCCAGCATCTCGCTCCTTTTTACGCGACCGCAAGACCGCCGGTATTGGTTGGGCCTTTATTTAATTTTTTGCGACGCTTTCAGTGACAACAAAATCTAATTGGCGATGTATGTTGGTGTTACTGCTTTTTACGCAACGGAATAATCATTTGCTTTTTGCGGCGACTGCTTAAATAAATCAGACCGGCGTTTAATCTCGTGCTCTCAAATTCGCAATAGTCCGGCAGTTTTTTCTTCCTAATTTATGATTATGCGGTTGATTAGTTAGAATTCGGTTTTAGCGGAGTTAAATAAACGAAAGACTGCTTTTTGCAAGGCTTTCACTTATCGCGAATTTGGCGAGGAAATTCTGTCTTGCGTAATCCGTTCTCAGTCGGAATGTTTATTAAATGTGTTAAAATGTTTAATTAGTACCGTATTTATACGTCGTTAAAAATGTAGCTGTGTTTATTTCAAATCTTGTTCTACATTGTATGAATATGCATTACTCAGAATTATCGGATTAATGGCAGCAACATAGTATGCGTTTAATGAAAGTTTAAATGTTTTAAGACGATAATACTTTAAAAGGAAAAATGAAAAGTTGCAGCAATAAATTTTCAAAATGTTATGTACGACAATTTAATTTAGAATAAAATATCGTGGATGGAGTTTACAATTACCAATAAGGTTATCAAATCGTAATACCTTTTTCATTCCTTATCGATTTTATTTAATGCTGCGATCTCACTTGGTTCTAATTAGAGCCCATGGAAAGAAGTAATTGATAATAAACATTTCTCGAAGTAAAAAAACCGAGCCAATCAATGTATCCTTTGAGGACTGGAACAAAAACGTCGTCTTTCCGCAATTCAAAGCCTCTAATGACGATAAACGTTATGCTTTTCCTGGCAATCCTGCTTTGGTTCCGTCTCTCTTGCTGCCGTCATTTTCACACACAGACGCACATGCATCGGCCGCCACGACAACAAACACACAGATACAAAGAACAATCGCGAGAACCAACATTGCTGATAGATGGATAGGTAGGTAGGTAATCACTCCGTGTCGCCGTGAATGTTTACATGTTTGTCTTCGGCAGAGACAGGAGCGAAGAAAAGGTCTAGAATTGGCGTTGCGAGATGAAGTCTACTTTTTCATTGACGTAGCTGAGGTCTTTGAAAGTGGAGATTTTTCTCTTCCTCCAGTCTCTTATCTCTGTCTTGTTTGCTCTCGATCTCGCGTAAAAATAACAGCAAAAAAGAGCCAAGACCTTTGCTTGGCAAGGATTTTCTAGGCAATCAACTCGCGTTGACTTTGGAAAATGAGAAGGAGTATTTTCGTACTTTAAGCTGTGAGAAATTCGAACACTTGTTTGCAAATAATACAAGTATACATCACAAGCGAATAAAAAGACTGCGCATATTTTTCCAATGAAATTGGTCCGCGATCAGGGAGATTAACTTTTTAATTTCAGTCACATTCATTGAAATTGCATGCTGATTTCAGCAAACCAAAGTTAATTATTCTGTAATAGAATTTAAAAGTGAAATTTGTTTATTCCTTCTAAATGCCTCTGTGACATTCGCAGCGTGTTCCAGGTCGTAACTCTCGTGCTTGAATATAATATGCATCAAGTTATATACGCGAGAAACTGAACAACAGACACAATTGAAACATTACACATTGTAAGGAAACAAATCCTGTTTAAAGAATCAGCCGACGGAGCTTGACTGCGTATAATTAGCCGAAGGTGTTGTTGCGCGAGTAATGACTAGTAAATATTTTCTCTTGAAAACGATTCGATATGCAAACGGCAACGTAATAATTATCATAATATATACCCACGGCGCGTAGTATTATAATCAGCTTATCGAATTGTTCTATCAAATATTTTCACGTGAAATCACGTTAATTACAGTTATTATAATTCAACTTGGCATTAAATTCAAGCATATGAGAGACAGTAATTACAATGATTGGAAGAACACGGTTCATTGCTGCGATGTCACGATAAAATCTCTTCGGCAGTTCATAATTTACATTTGCATCGATGAAAATACACGAGAGGCTCAACGCTTTCTGAGTAGACACGAGGAAGAAATAAACCGATGTCGGAATTATCCGAGTGAAAGTATGCATGCGCGCGCACCAGCCGATCATCTGTTTACACGTATAAATGCAAGCGCGTAAATAAGCGTACAATGCACGAATCATCGCATCTGCGAGACTGACGCGGGAGACACGTTTCACGAGGTCGTGAAGGAGTTAAATACTCGTTTCCAACCTCATGATTCGTGACAAGAACGAAGGACGTCACGCTCCGGCAAAAATGCAACACCTTATTTATCCGCGCAAAAAATTGTCTTTATAGCGTTGCTGTACCAATTCCTACATTCCCGCGCGCTTTTCTTTTCCTTTTGCCCCGTCCTCGCGTTGTAATTTGCCGCATCGTGCTGTAATAAATTTCAATCGCAATTGGTGTCTTTTTCCAACGCTAATGCTCGCCGAGTGTGTGTTTTGCGGCTATTTTTAATGCCGATCCACAGCTCTACACCGTTTACAGAAATTAGCCGTGAAATAAATCAAACGCTCCGGGGGTTTTCTCTCTCGCTCTTACACGTTGCTTTTTCTACCAGTTGCAAAAACGGTTGTTTGTTCGTTTCCTATTTTTTTCATCGATAACTGCAAATTCGAAATCGTTAATTTACGAAGTCACAAAAACGTCCGAATGCGAACATATCGCATCTTTAACATCGGGGAAAAAGTGGATTTCGAACCGACTGCTGAATAAGTCTCGTTATCTGTCAGATTATGGTTAACTGCGATGTCAGTCGCGAATGTTACGAATCTCGATTCGAGTCTAATCAATTATTACTCGACGCGGGATTTATACTTCAACGTAGTTACGTCTTAATTTCAGCAGACAACTTTGTAAGTCTTCGAGCAAATAATCTGTTACCGGTGACTGGGTTGTGAACCTTGAAAAAGATGACTGGTGGAAATCGTGCATCATTATAGGTAATTGCGAGTGATGGCACGACAATTTTGTCAATTCTTCTTACAATGAAGTATGTAGATAATAAGCGGCGTGTATAGAAAATTAACGCAGAAGCGGTTATTTGCTTTGTTCTAAATTTACATTCGTGATGAAGATTGTTCATTTTGTACATCATATTTAAAAAATACGCCAACTATTTTTCAATCATGTACAAATAAATCATTTGAACATTTTCCAACGCTCTTAGCTTTGCGCATTAAACAATTTTTAAAAAATCTGTGTAAAAAAATAACGCAATTTAGTATTTATACAATTTACACTGCAAAAAGACACCAAAAAGTGTCTTTTTATTCAAATATGTCCGCTTTTAAGACACTTTTAGAGTCACTTTGATCAAAATTGTATTAGAAAAAGAAACTTGTTTTTGTAGTGTACTTGAAAGATATTGTTGTGTGTAGAAAAATAAACTGAGATTTTTCGTACCCTTACTTTCTTTATTCTCACAAATGAAATTTTTTCGTCAAAAACGCCCTCAATTTGAAGTTTGCATTCATCGACACTCTAAATTCAATGATTCATATTATTAAATTTGATAAACAATTATATGATATCGTATTTTATGTGAACAACGCACGTCAAACTAGCGATTCGCAAATTAGCCTTTACGCAGCTGATCGATCGTTTTTTATTTTGTATATTAGGGGCCTCGATCGCGATTTTTAAACCGCTTCGCCCTGCGTACTCGGACGCAGGGTGCACTCGGACACCATGAATTATAAGTATACTCGGAAACGAACCACGCCAGCTCGCGCACAATTTGTGGACGGGTGTGTTCGCATAAAGAAAAAATATGTATGATAAGGTGTTGTGCGGAAATATAACACTGAACTCCAATAGATACGGGTTTATTAACAGTATGTACAGTGAAATAGAAACAGCAGTGGTATCTAAGAGACTGATACATTGATTACATAGTTTTCTTAAGTCACACCCCAAACTTCTGATAGGCAAAACACATCTTCCCACTACTATCCAAAAGCTGTGTATTTTGCTCTAATTGGAGCCTTGTCATAAGGGGTATGAAAGAATTGACCGAGTTTCCTTTAAAAACTTAAAATTACATCATACGTTTGAGGAAATGATCGCATAGCATTTTCCACAGAAATTGTGTAAGGAGTTCAAACTGACTAAAACCATATGCCATACTTGGACGAGAAAAACAAAGTCATAAATTTTCTATGCGTTTTGAGATGAATTTTGAATCGTCAAAAGGAGTCAAATTCTAAGCGTTCACTTCCTCAATTTAGATCTACACTAGAAATTCTTAAAGCATACTTTTAATTTTTTGATATCATAAAATATGAAATTAATGTCTATATATTCTTGAACAAATACAATATACGGGAATATCCCCTTTAAAAAAATTACAATAGTTTTAATTAACAAGAGTATCACAGCAAGGTAAATAAAACAGAAAATATAGAAACAGAAAGTATCAACTAATTTAGCGTTAAAAACAGGATAAATGTATCCCAGAATTAATGTACATATTTACATGCCAGCCTAGGAATTGACTGAAACATAGATATTCATTGCTTGATGACTGTATAAAATGGTACGAGTATGTAGATGTTTTTAAACAAGATATCATAAACAAAAAAAAGAAACATTAGCAAAATATATACAAAGCTGTACGAAAATCGTAGAAACAGATCTATACCCTGACAGGTAGTATCAAAGAGTACACACATACGATTTATTAAGTTATTATTACAATAGTCCGAGTTATATTTTGGCTGACGAAAAGTGGATGTGAACCGAAGCGATCAAGTTGGTACATTGATGTTGATATTTTCCAGTATATATGATGATGCCACTCGGTTATTCAGGATATCATATAAAAATAATAGATCCGAACAAGTTCTCCTCTGTTCCAAAGGGGAAATATGAAACTTACATCTCATCGCAGTATAGTCGTGGTTTGTCAGACTCATAGGAGTTCCATTTATGAAAGCAAGACGTCTCAGGCATTTCGTCTGAACTTTTTCAAGAAGTTGCTTAGCACCTTTGTTGTGAGGAGACCAGATCTGGGATGCATATTCAATTATTGGGCGGACTAATGAATTATATAACAAGATGTAAGTGCTAGCATTTGAAAATTCATCCATAGATCTATTTATAAAACCGAGAGTTCTAAGAGCTTTATTAACTATTGTAATAATATGATTGTGAAAGGATCCATTGTTCGAGAACAAAACTCCCAGATCTACAATCTCCTCACAAACAGTAAGTGTATTTCCGTTGATGAAATATTCAGTTAACAAAGGTCTTTTTTTCGGAGAAAACCTAACCAGTTTACATTTGCAACAATTAAGTTCCATATTGTTGTTCTCGCACCATAAAGCTACTCGATCAAGGTCACTCTGAAGTAGGGATGAGGAGTAAGTACTATCTATCAGTCGGAAGAGCTTTGTGTCATCAGCGTAAAGTAATGCTCTGCTCTCAGTTACCACGGAACATAGATCTTTAACAAAGATAGTAAATAGGAGAGGACCCAAATGAGAGCCTTGCGGAACCCCGGAGGTAACTTCATATGCGAAAGAAGTAGCATCACCAAGTTTTACACATTGCACTCTGCCTGATAAGTAACTTCCAATCCAAATCAGAAGTGGAAAGCCGATTCCCAAAAGCATCAGTTTCTCCAAAAGGATATCGTGGTCAATTTTGTCAAAAGCTTTGGCAAAGTCAAGATATATCACATCGACCTGTTTGCCAGTTCCCATAGCGCACAATATGTAATGATCAATTACAGACAAATTTGAGACTGTCGATCTATGTGCTCTAAAGCCATGTTGTTCGTTTGCAAATAGATTATCAAAAGCGTCAGTTATAATGGGAGTAACCAATTTCTCAAACAACTTAGAGATGGAATTAAGGATGGAGATCGGCCTGTAGTTTTGAACATTTCTCTTATCTCCCACTTTGTGAATTGGTATAACCTGGGCAATTTTCCAAGCCTCTGGAAAAGTACCAACCGACAGTGATTTATTGAACAGGATCGTTAATGGTAGCGATAACGGGTATTTACAGTGACGAAGAAATTTGTTCGGGATACCATCGGAACCAGGGCCGCAGTTAACATTTAGACGTGATAGATGTTCAAAAACTGTTTGGAGAGATAGTTTAATAGAGTTGAGTCCAATTGAGATATCAGGATCCAAGTTGTTCAACCATCGGGCGCCATTTGGGTGTTGGAAAACACTTTGGAAATGTTCTGCAAAAAGGTTGGCACATTCAGCAGGATCAGCACCAGTTCTATCAGATAAGAACACCTCAGGAGGAATGAGGTCTGCATTTCTGCGTGATCTGTTGTATTTCCAGAATTCTTTGGGATCTGTCCTCAGTTTTGCTTCCAGTAAGTGTAGATGATCCTCGTGAGCAGCCTCAGTGAGTGACTTGCATATCGATCTCAGATTGCAGAATACCTCATATGATTCCTCTGACTCAGTGAGTTTGTATTCTCTGTGTGCTTTCTTCTTTTCAATTATGTAGTATTTCAGTGAGTTAGGTATCCAATTTGGAAAGCTATCAGTTTTATGTAAAGATATTGGAATGTAGTTAAGAACAGCTGTATATAAAATGTCGTAAAAAGTATTGACATCGTCGACTAAATCACCATTGGTTAACAAGGCATTCCAATCAAACGAATTCAAGAAATAGTTTATGGCTTCATAATTTCCCTTCTCAAAGTTATAGAAGCCACTTCGCGAACCATGATTCCGCACACTAGCTGAGAGGTGAAGAGTAGCACATAATGGTGGATGATAAGAATCGATCTTCGATAATACATCGATGGCAGGGATTACCACCAAGTTGTCCAGAGTTGACAGGATGAGATCAAGTAACCCGTTGTCGCAGTTCAAAATACAGTTCAGTTGAAATAAGTTGGAGTAGTTTAGCGCATGTGATAATGTTATGGCGCAGTCCGAAGTAAGTCTCGATGTATCAGGTGTAGTCACACACTCTGCCGCCAAGGAGTCATTCAGCCAAACTACGTTCGGTAAGTTGAAGTCTCCACCAACCAAAACATCAGCTCCTGAGTACCTGTCTCTCAAGCCAATCAGTGATTCAGCCATTTTCTCGAAAGTCGATGACGAACTAGTAGGAGGTATGTAAACAGAGCCCACCATCAATTGTCGATTACCTAGACACAGTAGGATCCACAGTTGTTCTAGCGAGGAGTCAGGACTGTCTATAAGGAAAGATGTCAACGAAGATTTATGAGCGATAAGGACTCCTCCTCCTCTCCTGAACATGCTAGTCAATGCAGAACGATCACATCTATATATGACATAACCCGGTAAAAAAATCTCACTGACAGCAATAGATTCATTAAGCCACGTCTCAGTCAAAATAATGACATCATAATCTGCGATCAGCACAGCTCTCTTGAAATCAATCAGTTTTGTACGTAACCCACGCACATTTTGATAGTAGATAAGCAGCGGTTTATCATGTATGGCATATTCCCTCTTCAGACGTTTTTTGGTATAGATGATGTTTGGCCACGAACAATCTTAGGAATACCGTTGAAATGCTTGATACTGAGGTTTTTCTCTCCTTTACTCATACGGTCTTTAAGTTTTTGGTACAGGGATTTTAAGTAAGTCGATTGTTTTGGTGTAAGATCATTTTTCACTGTAATTCCCAACGCTGAGAATTTCGACTTATTTTGTAGTATCTTGATCGCGACATCCTTTGAGGAGAAAATAGCCTTAATAGGTTTAATATCAGTACTCCTGCCTATGCGAAATGCTGAGACTGCAGGAGATAAAGATGGAACTTCAGAGATAATGTCATTGATCTCATTGAGAGTATCTCTAGAATCCCCAGCAGACTTAACCCCAAAAAAAATGACATTGCGACTACGACTGTGCCGATTGTCGAGCTCCTCAAGAAACTCTTCCTCAGTTAATGCATCACCAGCTTTGTTAGTTGTCGAAGAGCCTTCAAGTTGAAGAATCCGATCCTCCAGTTCGTTGATCTTTTATTGTTGTTGGTCCAGTTTGACTGAAAGTGCGTCGAACTTGTCGGTGAAATATTCAATGAGATCAACTTTCAGATTTGTAATGTGGGTAAAAATAGCGTCCTCCAACAATGCTGAGGAAATTGTTGAGTTTGGTGTACAACACGACGATAAACCTCCAGTTTGTAATGATTTCGTGCGTTTAAAGCAGCTGGGATGGTAAGGGGATTTACATTTAGAACATCTCTCAACGGCAGCCGTAGGAGGTAATACTTTTTTACAATAGTGACAAAAATTGCTGGCTTGAGAATCACCCTTCGCAGCTGAATTTTCATTATTCTTGCCAGAAGTGGACTGAGTTGCCTTGTTTCGCAATGGGGTGATATCTCTCATTCCCATGGATGACATGTTTCACTCAATCAAGTGAGTTTCACTGGAATTGGTAGAATGGAAGTTGCTCCTTGTCACACTGGCTAGTGCGAGAGAGAGATGGAGCAGATCTAACGTCTTCGGTGCAGCAGACAAATTTCTGGAGTCACTCCAAACTAACCTGAATCACACCTAGAAATCGCCCACATCAAATAAATGGTACAAGGTAAATCCGTTGGGGCTACCTCAGATAGAAACCAGTGCAGAAAGAATGTGAAAACCACAGGTACACAGCGTCAATCTGGTCAGCCAAAGTCAGCGGGAAAAAATCTCTCCACAAAGTGAGGTTAGGAAGTAGATGTGATGAAACTCAGAGAATTTGTAAAATGAGTGCGATCTACAGCTCAATGAGCAGGTAGAGTGTAAACCAGACACTCGGCTAAAACAGAAGTAGTCAACTCCCGACAGGCAGCTTGAGTAAATATGTCAGAATTTAGTGTCAAAACTGAGCTTATTAAAAGTGTTGTCAATACTCACGTGTCAGCAGACATATGTAAAGATTTGTACATTTTTGTAGCGATTTGTAAGATTTTGCAGAATTTTGCAAAGTTTTGCCATTTTTTGTAGAGTTTTTGTGGTAACGTTGTATAGAATATTTTCTAAAATTTTGCATAAATATTTTGTATACTTCTGCAGAAATGTGTAAAGATTTGTACATTTTTGCAGCGATTGGTAAGGTTTTGCAGAATTTTGCAAAGTTTTGCCTTTATTTTGTAGAGATTTTGTAGTAAATTGTAGAGAATATTCTGTAAAATTTTCATAA
>JABFPD010000263.1:0-13041 GCA_022817545.1 Cremastobaeus sp. ZL-2020 | reverse complement strand
GGACGAGCCGGTACATAAATATATAATTCCTGCGGATCAAGCTCTTTACGGAAACGCCTCTCTGGTGACACCAATAGTCGAGATCGGAGAGTCCTGTTCGGACGCATTTCTGTACATTGCTGACGTGGAAAAACACGGCCTTGTGATCTACGATCTCGAGAAGAATCACTCGTGTAGACTCAATAACACTCCCGGAAATGCGTTCGGTTCAGATGACGACGCGATGATAATTAGCATTGCAGGAGAGACCTTTGACTTAACAGATTGAACGTTGGAATGTCTCTGTCTCCCCGCGGATTCTACGCTACCAGGTACATACATCAAGGGTGCCGAGGGTTTTCTCGATTTTGTATATATAAAGGACATTACTGGCTCGTTGTCCAACTGTATTACTTTCTGAGCAGGCTATTAATGAAATTCAACTTGAATTATCCAGATGTTTTAATTGATAGTGACAGTCGATTCGAACACAGACATTTTCAGTGTTTGCAGATTGAACGACTTTTTATCATCACAAACAAGAATTCAATGACGCGAAATGCAATCAAATTGGTATAAAAATTAATGTCAATATTGTTGAAGTGTTTCGTTATATCACCATCGATACTCTCGAACAAAATTAGTAACGTTCTACGTGACAAGTATGCTTGTGTGGTAAAGATCGGATTGGTATTAACTGGATAAACAAAAATATCCAAGCAATGAAATATTTCATGTTGATTATTATGTATTAATTATAAATCGATACATTCTGTGATGTAATGAAATTTTTCACGCCTTGAATTGCTCGACATGACGCTTAATTATGCAATACCTAGCAGGAAATTTATATAATAAATACTCAATAATTAATTTATTTTCATATATGTGACAGTTATTCTTGAAAAAATTACTGAATTCGAGACTTCTTAATGTAAGGTAAAGCACCCAGTCTCCGTCAGGTACCCAGTCTTCGACAGTTACATTAGAACAACAAGGATAGACAATACATTTTAAATGAGGTGTCGGTGACTGGTTCAATTTCTTAAGCTGTCGGCCACTGGGTACTTTACCTTATTTAAAATGAAAAAGTCCCAACTACGTAAAAAATTATGCCAATAAAATGTATAAAATAAACGATGGCCAAGTAAAAAACCGAATACAAAAAAACGTTTACATACATTTTACGTAATCTATAAGGATTCTTATGTTTAAGATAGCCGCTAGTTTTCCTAGTTTTAGTACATTCTGGTAAATTTCATAGTTCTTTTATATTCTGTTAGTTTATTTAGTTTCAATCTCAATTTTTGTTTCATTTGGCTACATTTGATTTCGGCTATTTATTTCCATTAATTTGTTGAGTTTTCGTGTATACTTGATGTTATTTATTGCAGATTATTATTTGGTCATATCATATTTGACGCTTTCATTTAGTTTGATTTTCCTCGTACACTGAGAGAAAAGATGTACTAAAAATTACTACATTTATTAACTAATCTAGTGATGACAAGTGCTCTTTATAAATTTTACCTAATCGATATAGTAAAATTTCTTTGAACATGAAAATAAATAAAAAAATATATATGTTTACCGGGTCGCGAACTCCAACAGCTCTTCACACTTTCTTTATTGTGCAAGTATTTAACCCGCGCAGCTATCAATTCTCAGAATGACAACAAGCTAAATCTCAAAGTCACTTTCAAAACAAAAACATTGTAAAGACGATTATAAGATTGAACCTCTTGTTTTTCCAAGTCTTCTTCAAGTATAAATAGCTACGCTGGTTAAATACACTCGAATCTCTCTTCACGCAACACTTCGGGGCCGGAAACGCGCGATTAATGCAACAGAAAAAACAAAGGGATTTGTTTACTGCGCATACGCATTTCGTGATTTGTTGCGCCAATCAAAGTTGCGTGAAGAGAGATTCGTGTGTATTTAACAATGGCGAGACTTGACTGATAGCAGCTTCTTCTGAGCAGCGACTGGAGATTCGCCTGTCATTCAGTACATTCTACAACAAGGGAGAAAAGTTAACCCAATTTGACATCTTTTTGCTACCTTTGAAAAAATACCAGGTTATAGAAAACGAAAATCACTAACAGTAATACTGCCGTCCAAATTAAAAAGACCGTTATCTACACTGTAAAAACGAAGTGTCTTTTTCTGAGACACTTTCAATCAAAAAGACACCAAAAAGTGTCCTTTTATTTAAATATGGCTGCTTTAGAGGCACTTTTAGTATCTTTTTGATCAAAAGTGTCTCAGAAAAAGACACTTGTTTTTGTAGTGTACATATGATTCCCATTGCAGATACGGTTTTTTTAATTTATAATGTAGAATAATGTAGAGATATTTTCAGTACCACGTGATAAATTTAATATTTCAAGTATTTAGAAAGAATTACTAAACTTTATAGAATTGAAAAACAACTTTCAAATCTAATATATCATAACAAATCGTTTGTTTATTATTCAAAAAAAAAAAAAAAGAAAGAACATGAATTTTTTATCCTCAAAATAATTCAGACGTTAATTTATTATCAGGTACACCCCTGAATAGTTAGAGGGAGACAATAGGATTCTGCTTATAGGAAGAGAATTCCAGTTTAGAACGAGAGGTTCACATTAGCTGCAGCTGGAATCTGATTCTCTGAATTTGATAATTTAAAGCTCAATCATGTATGCCATACTTCAAGCAGGGTGGCCACCATATTTCTGAAGTCATTTTCCCTGACTTTTCCAGGTTTTTAGGGATTTTTTACGTTTTTCCCTGATTTTTTTTATATTTAAGTGTAATTGCCAAGGATTTGGCCACGTAATTCTATTATAAAACGGTTGTTAAAATACAAATTATTAGTAATAAAACATACAAATATTTTGTACACAAAATTTTAGTTCGAAATGAAACAAATAGAATAAATTTTGTACAAACATTATATATAAATTTTTGTTGTTTTCTATATTTTTAGTAATTTTAAAATGTATAAAATAAGCATTTTTATATCAAGGATGGCGGCAGAGATACAACGAGATAAGGTTTTATCATTTCAAATTTAACAATTAGTTGAAACCCTAATTATTTTCAAGGAAAAATGATTCACATTAAAATTATATTAATTCGATGTGAAAAATAATAGAAATAATTATCATGTGAAAATATCCCTGAATGTTGAAATTCCCTGACGTTTCCAAGTGGCCACCCTGTCCAGTTATTTATAATAGAAAAAGGTGGAAATTGCCGTTGTAATTGCGTATGCTCTTCCACATGTCAATAGTACATTAGCCAAAAAGAGCGGAAAGGCAATGATTCCGGACAGTAGACGGCGCACTAGAGTAAAGAAACGAGCAACTTGATTTGATAAACACAAGCTATGATTGCGTGCTTTGAGAATCGAAGAAAGTAAGTTGTTTCGAGTTTTCCTGTACAAGGACGTCGAGACTGGCTGCTGTCTAAATAACTTATTCCAGCCAATGGTCCGGAATAACCGGCAATTCGACTCACCTGATTTTTGCCTTTGAGTATGAGGACGTTAGTCACCCGGCCGAAAGGCATCCCCAGCTGAATGATCTCTGCCTCGGACACTTCATTTGCAATATTCCTAATATGAATAACCCTCGAGGGCTTGCCATTGTGGCTTTTGTCCAATTTAGCCTGCAACAAAAGAAAACAAGATCAGTATCGCAACAGACGTGGAGTGACTGCGGCGCGGAAATACAGCGAAACTGCGTTTCGATAACTCGCTTCGCATCTTCGCGGCCAGTATGCAAAATAAATAAAAGCCGAACAACAGTTCGAATTGAAAAACTTGCGCAGACATTCTAAATAATAGAAATAACACCGAGGGCAGGATTTTCAATCACCGCTCAATCTAGGCGACTCTCGGATTCGCTTTTACATTCTTATTTGAGTTCTTTCCAGGTTCTTAAACGCAAGCAGCGGCTTCGGAATCCCCTTGACTGACGAGAGCACCCCTCTTCAGCGACGGATTATTCCGCGATTTCCGAGTCTCTTAAAATATCGAACTTCGGCCGGGTTTAACTGATCGGAAAATGTGGCTTCTATCACGAGATATGAGAGATAGGTATTAAGCGACCCTTCCAGTCGCGCGTATCTCGTAAAGCTTCTCGTTTTATGTTATGCAAAGCGCTGCGAGGCCGACCGACTAAAATATCCGAAAATATGTGCTCTTTCACCGCGATTTAACACACGACTCGAGTTTTAATTCTACAATAGACGACATGCTCTCTTTTATAGATTCTATCTTTTTTTTATTCCTTTCGCTCGACCAATAACAGTATTTTATACAGTTCGGGCGGCAGCTCCGGGATAAAATCAATGTTTTAGTACCCAGGTTCCGCGTTTTCCAAATTTACCAGGCACGAGGGAGAAAAGCTGCTGGTTACGCATAGGCAAAAAAGAAATGATTATTTGTGTATCAAGGGCTAAAAGTATCACTGAGAAGCAGTTAGAAAAGTAGCTCTTCTTGTCCCCGAGCGGAAAAATGTAAAAAAGCCTGGCCTCAAGGGAGTTGCCCGAGACTTTTTCATATTTTTCCACCCAAGGGCTCGCAAGGCTACTTCCGCCTTTCAGGGCACAAAATTTCGATTTGTATGCAGGTATGACAAAAAGTAACTTATTTCCACGCGAGGGCGTTGTTTCAATATGAAGCAATAAGTTTTGCTTCTACAGAAAATGTTTCCTCTTCTTGAATTTTGGAATGGCAAATGTGCAATGGACACTGTTGTTTTTCAACCTGAGCTCATTTATAACTGTCAAGTTTATTTGCTGTCATGGTTTCTGCATGGTTTGTGTTCTATCATTGCTAAATGCAGATGCACTGTCTTGTAATTGCTTCTCCCAATGGCTGGTTCTTAGCGAGCACAATGTTATCAATTTACATGACGTGTTGTGGTAATTGGTATTACACATCCGCCGTAAGCGATGCTGTTGGCATACTGTGTTCATGCAACTGATGTCTTGTATTTAACATAATATTGATATTGTACTGCTTATCATCGTTACACTATCACGGAGTGCTTAACCCCGGCATTCAGGTGACATTTTACCAGGGGTCAATCTCTGAAAAGCGACTCCATTCAAAGGCCGAGTAAATCATAATTTTTAATTACCCTCAACTCGCGCACGTCGGCTGGATTATTTATGGCGGGCAGCTTAACTCGGCGTTCAGCCGGAAGTTAGTTTTGTTTCACTTGAAAAATAAGTGCTGCACTGTGCACAGCTTCAGTTGGACCTCATAATTAGTCACTACTCGCCAGAGTTTGCGGGCAATTGCACTGAAAAAACCGCTCCTGCCCTTATAATCTATTCAGCCACTATAAATGTTTGGTTTTCATTACTCAAAGGGAGGGGCTAGACGCGAACATGCAAATTTTTCCTTCAATTGCCAATAATAGCCAAGCGAAATATTTCAGACCAAATTCGATTGTGTGGAATTTCAGCTAATGTATGTCGGTTTTTTGCGGCTTCGTGCGTAGAAATGAGGATTTTATGAAAAGAAAAATGCTCCAATGTGGATCGCTAATTTTTTCCTACTCATTTAATCATGCCAGCATTACTGTGCATTTGTGCTCCAAGCTTTCAATGTTTACCTATAATAATTTGCAATATCTGGCAAGAGCAAAATTGGGAATTTTTTCCGTTATTTAGACAACTTTTTCACTAGCAGTGGTTACTATTTGATTTGCGTTCCAAAATTTTTAAACATTACTGATTATTCCAATGATTAATGTCAAAAGGATGAACAGAGTAACAAATTTTGAAAATATTTTCATCAATCAAATCTGTTGTGAATGTCTGTTCTTGATTTGTTCAAGGCAGTCGTAGTTTCTTATGTAGAAATAGATTTTAATTAATTGAATTGATAAAGTGTAATTGGTTTATCTTCAGAAATAATTAATGTTAAGTAATATTAGGCATGCGTGTATCAACTAATTAAATAACACCTTTTTAGCAACTAGAATATAAAATTTAATTGTTCATTAAAGAGATATTAATAAAAAAGTATTAATTACTTAATTTGTATCTAAAGTTTTTTAGCTGATAACATTGCAATCAAAACATTGGTTCTAATTTACAAAAATGTGTCTCATGTTATTTTATTTTTAGTTGAATGATCAATTAGTTTTGATTCATTCAGTTTTGGATCGTTATTCTTGAACAATTATTTAAAGACATAAATTATTATCAATTAATTAACTAATCAAAAAGTATTTTTAATCAATAACAATCATATCTAATTGAATGAGTAATTAAAACAACATTCCCAAAAAGACTGATATTCATGTTAGTTGTACTACCAATAATACTATCACTGATATGTACGTTGAGATAAAAATTGACATTTATTCAATAAATTTAGATAAATGAAACAGTTTGATTTGTATCTCTAGAATTGCTATTATTCCAAAATTATGCATCCTGGTCAAAATGAAATGACCAGTTTTTCATTAAAATAATAGCTGTATTTTATCGATAATCTCCTAATTTTTGTTTGTTCCTCCTTGTTAAGTGCAATTAATTATCTGTAAGCTAAACAACACCAACTTTTATTCAATATTAAATAATAATGAATAATAAATACTAAAAATACACATGATGAAATAACGCCATTTATCACATCAGTACATATTCAGCAACAAATATAATTGCCCTATCAATATTGATTGGCCCTAAATAACGAATCCAAATAACCCAAGCAACGTCTCTATCCCACAATTAAAACCCCTTCCCGTTGGCCTATAAATCTTCCCAAGACGTAGCCCGACTCCAATAAACAGTCAAACTTCATAACTTGGACGAAGACGAATCGCTGGAATAAGACACCGGATTGCACTCGGGCCGAGCAAAGCGCGGTCACCCCATATCCTCGTTCATTCATCAATTGAAAAGTGCAGGGCTGGTGAAGGAGGATGGATGACACTAATACTGCGATAAGTATATTGACCACAAATAACAGGAACAGCTAGGCGATTTATCTCCATTTGACTTTGCTCCGTTCGCCGGTGTCTTTGCGCGCGGGCAGGGGCGCCGGTTTAATCTTGCCAAGTGAATTGTGTCAACAATGGAATCGGATTAGCAAGCCGGCGTGCCGTATCGCTCTGTTATCGACTCCTCTGGCACGGTTCTGCTGCACTGCAGGTGCCCAGAAGCTTTTTTAATGGTAATATTACCAGCTCAACAGGTCATGCTCCTCGTTTGTAGGATAATCTCTGGTATTGCACGTGTACATACCATCCGAGCAGAATGCTATCGCATTATGTCTTGGCACAATGAAACCGAGCTGATCAACGAATTCGGGCCAGTAATCTTTCGCTGCAACCTGAAACCAGTTAATAAAACACCAAGCCCTTTGGGGCAGCCCTTAAATAATCGCATGTAAATTCAATCCAGCCCAATCGAGCCTTACCAATTTTCCACCAACTCGACCAACAATAATTTGCCTTTTCTGCTCGAGGAACTAGAAATTGCGTATAAACAAATGCGGCTCTGCAAGCAAGACGCTTTTAGCACCTATTCCTAATTCAGCGTCGGTATTGACTCATCAGTTTCTCCCCCTCAATCTCTCTCAATAATTGAACTTAATGGGGATAGTTGGTGCAAAATCGATTACAGGAAATGGCCGAATGTTTGGCTGCTGTTGCTGCTCGCAAACTGCATCGTCGATGAAGGCAATATGACGGATGCTGCTGCATTGTGCAGGTATTTCAAGTGACAAGGCGAGTAATTATGAATTATGATTTATCAAAGCCCAGGAAACCATTAATAAAACATCACCATTCATGGAAATACGACAGCTGCGTTCGGTGTTTTTCCGATTCTAAGGCGCAGTACGGATTTGTTCCTGACCAGTGTTCGGTTGTTTTGAACCATTTCGGCAACGAGAACAACGAAACGAAGATTGGAAACCAATCACCAAGCCAACTGGAAAACCTGCGCTAATAAAAACTGCCCGGAAACGCCATAGACGTTTTGAGGTTATGTCATTGTGAGGTAAACAAACGCAGGTTTAGTCTCTTGCAGGAAGGATTTTTCTCTGGGTTGATGGATGACCACTTAATTAACAATTAATCGACCAGTTGGTTAACTTATCATTGACAGGCTTTACGAAAGTGCATAATTACAGGCTTGGTTTTCTGGTACGGCGATGCTCTTTTCACGTGATTGTCCTTATGCATCATCTTCAGGTTGATTTGCGGCCAAACCGACATTTGCGGCGGCAGCGAAACGATCATTTCGGCGATTATTATCAGTCAATCAATAAACCCGAAACTGACTGTCGCGAGGAACAACGACTGTGTTTATCTTTTAATTCACGCAAACGCACTGCTCACTGCACGTGGCCGAATGTGATGCGCGTTCAGCCTCGCGTTGTTGTTTTCAGCGCTCGCTGTGTCTGTGTGTTGGTGTGTCTTCAGCGTTCAGCTTCTGAAGGTTTTCTCTTTTCTGCCGGCGACTCGAATCACGTGACGCATTTCACGTCATTCATCTTGGCGATAGTTCGCACGTGCTAAGACGTTTACAGATTCCGACCATCCCGACTAAACCGACTGGAGAAATTTGAACATTGTAAGGCGTTTCAACATGCAATGTAAGATCGTATTGGAATTAAGAAAGCAATAATATTATGTGAATTTTTTTGGTTGTTTCTGCCAATTGCTTGTGTGTATTTTTTGAACTTTGTAATCCTTGCAGATTTAAAAGTAACGGTTTTTATTGCTCTTTTCTTATTAGCTGAAATTAAAATCTAATGCAATTTTCATGTTTATACATTATTTACAGTTGATAAAATAATTTATTGCAAAAAAATCGGCTTACTTATGTGTATTTTTGAACTTTAAATCCGTTACAATTCAACCCCGGAGTGGACGCGCACCTTTCGGACCTCTTTGTTTATCAACAAAAATCCCACTCAGTTATCATTGTCTGTCAGTCGAAAAGACCAATGCGCGCCCACTCCCGGGTTAAAGAATAACGGTTTTTAATTACTGCATTTTTTCGAGAAAAATCAACAATTCAGGTAAATTGTGTACTTTGTTTCTTTTCATATATCCATGATTGAAAAGTTTTTTGTATTATTCTTTTTTTATTAATTAAAATTCACATTATGAACTAATGGATTTTTTACGTTCTCATATTATTTGCAATTGACGAAAAAAAGACTGAACAAATTAGGTAGCTTACTTATGTGTATTTTTTAAACCTTAAAATCGTTATGACTTTCAAATAACGGTTTCGGAAATATTGGCATTTTTCAGGGAAAATCTAATCGAGGCAGATTGTGTACTTTATTTATTTTTATTGATCCATTATTTAATGGAAATGTTTTATATCATTCTTTTTTTTATTTTTATTTCAAAATCAAACCATAGGCTGATGCATTTTTAAAGGTTCTTATATTATTTTCAAAAGATAAAAAAAGTTATTAACAAATTTAGGGTGATTACTTACGTGTATTTTTCAAATCTTAAAACCTTTTCAACTTTGAGAATAACGGTTTTTTAATTCTTTATATACCTACCTACTTGAATTCTCTCTGAGATAATTCAAGTGAAATAAATTGTATAGGCTCCGCGACATCAAAACGTGACAAAGACAGCGGTATTGCTATTTTCTGTTTGTCAACAAAGACGCAGCAGCTACCCAGTTTAGTGCGACAAAGATAATGTCATTGTTATTGTCTGTTTACAAACAAAGACATCCTCAGTGTTACCCAGTCACCATGTCGCGCGGAGCCTATAGGTTTTTATCGTGCGTTACCTTTGAAAAGTCAGTGCTTACACTGAAAATCATCCTGTAAATATTCGAAAAATAGGTTAGGCATGACAAATGACAGTGCACTGTGTTTTATGGTGCGTTTGTTTTTCCGTGTATTAATACTATCCAAGTACAGAAACAATAAGCCATTCAGTGTATCACAGAGCCTGAACTGAACCCATATCGGCTCAGAGAAAATATTTTGTCTTATCATCGCAATCCAAGAATGATTCAGTGATATAAGAACTCTTCAGTATTTTTTAAATTTAATTTTGTTGAAGTACAATTTTGGTGAAAATCTGAACGCAATCCGGCTGGCGAAAGTTCATGTCTCAGGAGCAATTTGAATGTGAGACATAGTCTAAATAAAGTATTTGAGATAATCGAGTTTAAAGTTACAAATCACTTTTTTTTTGCAGTGCATATGTCTCATCACTTTCTTTATTTCTTATATATATATATTTATATATATATATATATTGTCCAATAAACAAATAAATACTTTTATTTATTACAACAATATTTATTTACTTTAAGTTTCGATCTATATTTCAATCTAAAAATTCAGCAGCAATGTAATTAATCACAAAGGCAGAAAAGTTTCCAATTCCAGAATTTTTAGAATCGTACCCTTCAAACCAAATTTTCATAATATTATTGTTTTGTATTTCGAATAATAATGTGTTTTTTGCATTCTTTTCAATGGCCTTTTCATTAATGCCTGGTACGTTTGGTCAACCCTGACAATTTAATTTGCATTGTCAGAGGTACTCAATTAAACCAGGCATTAACGCATTCGACTGTACGTTTTGTAATATATGTCTTATTTGGATTTAATTTAGGAATATTACAGAATCAATAAATTAATATTGATAATAATATAAAATTTTCTTTGTAACTCTATTATTATCTTTACTACAGTTCATACGTTACGAAATTCATTAAAAATATCAGATGTGTGATACATTTAAAATATTGCCAATGTGAGTATAATGCGAACACAATGCAAAGGTAATGCAGTGATCACAATCTTCCCTCGGTGTTTTGCGTGCACCTATGATATAACATAAGATAGTGGCACCAGTTTAATGATCTCTGTCATGACTACCCACGTAAATAAAAATAGTCTGGTTCCAGTCTGGAAGGATTATGGATAACAGTCTAGATACAGTCTGGGGAAAAGGCATTTCCTAGATTATTTCTCCGCTAGAATTAGTCTAGCTTTATTCTAGACAGCAGGAATAAATTCAATCTGGATACCCTAGAGAAAATACCTCATATGAGATCTCATGTCTGGAATTGGCGTCTGAGATCTCATACAGGATTTCATATGAGATCTAATATGAGAATTTTCGTACATGAGATTTGTCATAACATCTCATGTGAGATCCCCTATGATCTTAATTGAGATTTTATAGGTGATCTTCCATACATTAGATCTCATATTAGATCTGATATGAGATCTCTTGTAATCAAGTGCTTATATAAGATCTTATGTAAGTTCTAATACAGGATCTCAGTCGCCAATTCCGGACACGAGATCTAACATGAGATCATTAGGGTACTGTCTAGTAATTTCCAGTCTAGCAATAGTCTGGATTAAGGGTACAGATTCAATTTGGCTACAGGCTGCAGATTTTAGAGTCTGAATCAAGAGTATGGACTTAATGTGGATACGGTCTGGCAGTTTTTAGTCTGGAAATAGTCTACATGACGGGTAAAGATTCAATCTGGATAAAGTTCGCAAATTTCTAGTTTGGCGAAGAGTCTATAGTGATTTCTAGATTAGATATAGTAGGTAAAAATTCAATCTGGATATAATCTAGATTTAAACTATACATCCAATCTAGATATGGTCTGGCGGTTTTATTCTGGATATTAACTCGCTGATGGTCACGCCTATTTTAGCATCTTTTTCCACTAATTAAATCTTACTCCGGTTTCTCTTTCTAGTTAGCTGGTAGCCCATATATAGCACAACCATCAATGGGTTAAGAGGGGATTTACAGTTAGACGGCCAAGAAAAGGTGAAGTTTAATAATTATTTTCTAGACAATGAATACAAATACGAAGGATCTGTTTGAAGGGTTTATTCGAGTGCTTTTCGGAGTACAATCACAAATTTTTTTAAGAAAAAAATTCAAAATGGCGCCCATTATACGATCTTACATGAGAGCATGTTTAGAAAACATAGGCCATCTGCGTACATCACTGCGCCTCAAGATCAGACTGAAAACAAATTTGCTGTAAATTATCCAAATCTCCATTAAATTTGTTGGAGCTTATACCTAAGAATGATGAAATAACAATATAACTATTTTTAACTATTTTTTTTAATAAGTTGTTTAAAAAATAGTTATTTTGAAAATATTTATGATTTATAGGTATAAGCTCCACGCAATATTGTGTACTTCAATTTGGCAAAGTTTGAAGTGATTTGGTGGATACATTTTCAAGTTATCGTGTACGCAGATTTGAAAAATCGTGTTTCGAGAAAAGTTTGAGTAACATTCATTTACGAAATATTTTTGTTATTTTTTTAATTTTCGCAGGAACACTGTGTCCTGTAAGGTTTTTGAGGTTACTGATCACGAATCTGAAGTCAGATTTGCAAAATTCAAAATGGCGGATCCAATATAACGGACCTAAAACAATTTTGTCCTGCCAAATTTGGTAAAAAACGTAAATATAAGTGTTTTCAGGGTCGCTGATCACGAATTTAACGTTAAATTTCGAAAATTATAAATGACTGATTTAGTATGACGGACCAAAAACTATTTATTTGTGAAATGTTACAAAAGTTTAGATAAACATACTGTTTGCGGCATAAGTGCTGCCATCTGAAGCCAAGTCATTAAAAAAATACTTTGTCGGTAAGGCTTGTACATAAGTATAATAGAATAGGAAAAGATTTTTTAACGTTCATCGAGGCATGACAAATTTTCTACCGAAAACCGAGCGATTTTTGCTGAGAAAGTTCCGTTGCGCACGTCACACTGCTGCGAATAATACGCTGTAAGAGTGATTTCGAATGCGCGGATCGAATAGTGGTTTCAGACCAATATTCTAGATACCTTGAGCATAAAAAAATGCAAAAAAGACTTTTTGTAATTTCTAACTGTAAATCCCCTCTCAATATCTATTGGGGTTTACAGCATTATTAAGGTGAACCTTCAACCTGCCTATGCTCGAAAAACGCGTGCAGGTCCTGCGACTTAAAAACATAATATTTTGGGACGTAAAGAGATCAGGCGGTTTACTCGTTTTGTGTGAATCGCCTGATCT
>JABFPD010000262.1:0-13051 GCA_022817545.1 Cremastobaeus sp. ZL-2020 | reverse complement strand
TAACCTAGTGTTGGTGTCACGTCATTGAAGGACAGCGCTATACATAAATAGTCTTTTGTTATATTTCTATCTTTGTTCAGTTGTTTCTGTCATGTATGCGTGAAATTTGGACCGGGAGAGTGTTAAAAACAATTTTTGATTCATCGCTATAATTAATTATTTTCTTATATATACATAAAAGAAAATTGTTTCTTCTTTTTGTTTTTTCATAATTTATTTTGAAATTATAATATTTTTATAATAAAAAAATAAACGACACCTTAAAAATATATTTGTCGTTTTGCAAAAATAAGTTCATTAAAAATAAGAGTAATTTAATCTAAAACTTTGAGGCTATAATAAAATAAAAATATGTTAATATTATTTCGAAATCATTTTTTATTCAATTGAATTATAGTAATTTACAAAGTACATTAGTACAAAGTACAAAAGTGTTACAAAGTATTACAAAGTACAAAATCTGTAACGTGCGCAATTTCAAAAGTCATATTTTGTAGCGATAAAATTGTCTCCATTTTTTGAAACCAATAAGCATGGTGGTAACCGAGGAAGCAAGTCGACGTTGATTAATAATTTTCGATCAGTACAGCATACGTTGTATGCGTGGTAGTAGTGATCAAAACAAATTACATGAAATTCTTGTGCTTCAATATAGGTATGTTTGTTATTATAATTATATATTTGCTTAATAATGCCAAATAGTGGTCCCTCGTTGTTAATTTTTATCACAAAAATTGTCCCTATAGCAAATGGTTTGCCAAGTATTTCAATTCTCTTTAACGTTTTTGTTTCAACGTTTTCTTGTACATCAGGAATCAAATTTTTCAACGAAGCTTGAGCATCCCTGCTTTTTATTGGACCAAGAACAAGGTCTCCCATCGCAATTGGACAGAACTTTGTTTTGTAAGCTGTCTGTAATTGGTGCCTAATCGCAATAGTCATTGGCAAATTTACATTTGATGACGTACCAAGCGCAATTTCTTTTAATTTCTTGTTTTTTCTTTCATATTTCATTGATGAATATAGCACAACCGGTCCAAATAACAAAATTAGGCGCGGATAATGAATCAAAAAATGCATTTTGGGCTTCAATTTGCCGAAGAATTCTACATACAGAATATTAAATTTCATTATAAGTTCTTGGAGATTTATTATTTGTCCTCTGTTTAGTTCAGGACAAGTCAATGTACCAATGATTTGTCTAAGATATAAATACAATTTCCAATATTCATTATTTTGCGGAATTAAATCTCCAATCATTAGTCCTAAGTACCTTGTTAGACAAAGTAATTCGGCGGCAGATTGTTTTATCTTTATTTTATCTTGTCCTTTTTTGCCCTGCGAAAACAATAGTGGTCGTGGTTTGTTTTGCTTTTCAATTTCATTGTAAGTGAAACTTTCAATTCTATTATTCACTACATTCAAATCTATTACTTTGTTTACAACTAATTTTTCTATCACTTTAGCAATAGTGTACCCGGCAATTCCTTCGTACACATCATGCATTACATCGACAGATTGATTTTCACAAATATGAAAATTTGACATTTTATTAAAAATGCATCTCTCGTGAATTCCAGTTTCTGAAAATGTATTCTTTAAAACACTACTCTCATAAGAATCAACTGTCCGAATGAGAGCGGGATTTTCTACTGTCATTTTATGACATTCAGTTGACGTGGCTGAGCAAATTCTGCAATAACTTTTCGCAATGAAACATTCTGAAAATCCGCATATACTATTTACACCTAAATTATCTCCTAAAACCTGTACACACTGAAAATAAACAGTTTTATTTTCACCATTGATTTCAATTTCAATGCCTTCTTTTGCAAGCATATTCAGATCGTCGATAGTTTTTTCAAACATTTTTTGATTACCGAACTTTTTTAGATGTTTGGAATGAAATATGGCAGAAACAAAAACATTATCTAATTTATTAACTAAATGTGGAGGTAAACAAGCCAATGATACATATACTCCACCCAATTTTTCTTCACCTGCATGACTTGATAAAGGATTCCTTGTTTCAAATTCATCATAATACAAATACAATGGAAAACATATTTTGTTGGGTGTGTTGTACTTTTGTTTCCAGAATTCGCCCTGCATTACATTAGACAAATAACTATTCTCGAGGCGCAAATTATCAATATACGTTAACATTTGGTCAACTATCCCCGGTATATTTAAAATTATTTGTAATGTTTGTTTCAATGGGATATAAACTGCGTGGATGATTTTTGAATCAACAATAACTTTTTCAGGAATGTCAGTGTTGAATTTTTCAGACTTTCCTATTTCGAAAGACCGTGGAGCTACATATGAACATTCTTCTTCAAAAATTTTAAATCTCAAAAATTCTGTTTTTGCAAACTTACCGAATATATCTTTGTTACTTTCTAAGATAAATTGTGCTTTACTGAAAGAATAGGCATCGGCAGTAGATAGTAAATGCGTACTTATTTCACTTTGTAAATATGGGATGTAAAGTTTGGAAATAAAATCATTGAATGTTTGTAGAATAGAATCCACAGCTTTTCGAGATAGAAGAGGATTGTTATATAAAGAAAGCGTAAGTTTCAATATTTCCTCGTCCAGCGTATTTCTGGTGATGTTCGCTTGAAAATTGTCCATAGGTGCCATATTTACCTGCAATAAGATAATGTACCTAAAAATATATTGCGAATAAAAGTACAAATAGCAAACATTAAAGCAACTTAAAGCGTTACCCTACATTAAAGGCTAAATGAAATTGGTCATGTTTAAGCATAGATTTATGAAAGGAAAATAATATTTTAATTAAGAGAATTTGGCTTTAATTAGACTAGTTAATATTTACAAAATTCGATTATTTCTTCGAAAAATAATAATAATAATATATAGAAAGATAGTGCCACCTAGAGATGAACGAAATGTGGAAAAAATAAGAAATAAATAATAAATAAAAATAATAAATAAATTTTTGTTAATAAATAAGTTAAAAATCTCCACTTTAATGTAAGAATTTGCGTGAAATAAAAAATTTTTAAAAATTATCGTGCTAACCAGTTATAAAATTGTTGTTCCAAATAAACCCAAAAAAGATTTGAAGTTTTTATATTAAAATGTTTGGTTGTACAGTTGATTAACATATTTTTTGGTCATGATTCTGTTACTATAATCTTCATTTTGTACAACCTAGATTTCAACAGTACATAGTATAGACATTATACGTATTCCATTTATCGCGAGAATTCTCATTCAATTCATTTTTAATTGCGATATAGAGTAACCTCTTAAAAGCAAAAGTATGTATGTAAGATGCGAGAGGTAGGAACTTTTTGCGCTTCTGTATATAAACACATTTTAAATACATAAAATACTTAAACGCATAAAAATAAAAATTATTTTATTAACATTAGAAAATGTATTTCCACATAACTGTTCCAAATGTAATCTAAATTAAAGAATCAAGTATTCGCGAACAAATTTCTCTTATCGAAAAAAGTCCATAAAAAATGACGCATTCGATAAATGTAATTAAATCTTAACATTTAGTGGCAGAATTAAACTTTAATAATTATATTTATAGAAAATGTTAATTATTTTCACACATATTTTGCTTAAAAAATAATTTTGAATATATTTTTTTATTAAAATAGTAATGTAATCCAGTCAAATGTTAAATAGGAAATTTTTTGACTCTGACGATAAATTAATTAAATATAATTTAGTAAAATAATGGAGCATGCAATCAGGGTTAAAAGGTTCAGAAAGTTGCTATCATATCAACTTTAGACAAAAATGTGTTTTTCATACTGAATTTTGAATATAAAGCATTTATTTTTAATGTTATAAAAAAATACACATATTAAATATTTTATATTTAAATAGATCTTTTATTATGTATACATGTAACACAGAGAAAAATATTTATCGATTTATTAAAACCATTAACAAAATTAATAGCTTTTTTTAAAAGCAAACAAGTTTTTAAAAAAATAAATTTTTGAATATAATACATGAAACAGTCCAACAAATGAAACAACTTTCAGTATTATTTAAGTTACATCTTGTTTAATTGCTGCACTAGAGTAGTCACAGCTGCGTAAGAGTTCGTATCGTTTAACTTATAAACCTCGCGTTCCAAAAAAGTCCAGACATGACTAGAAATTACTGAAAAGGGTTCGCGAAACACTTTATGGCATTTAAATGTGAAGTCGACAGCCTCAACCAAATTTGAGAAACTATACGTATGATTTGGTAGAATTACATACGCTAATGTCATTTCTTGATCTAACTGTCCCTTAATAGCAATGTAAGGCCGAAGAGGCAACTTGCGGTCCGCATGAAGTTCTTCTAAAGCCTTCTTAGCTTTTTCGAAATGATCCTCGAAATTTTCAGTTTCCTATAAAATGATCATAAAAGTATTGAAAAATTGTTCTCAATTTTCTCAAGAATTATTTATAACGATTACAAAACAAACAATAATACAAAACTGTATCGAATTACCTTGACTTGCAAAATAAAACTGTTTAAAACAATAGCTTTTTCTGGATTCCAACTTTTGCCAGTTTTTGATCGCGAAGTTTGCTTTGTTATTTTTTTAAATAAAAATGGCAACAGTATCAGCGCCAAATCTTGGGATTTGTCTGCAGAAAGAAGAAAATTGCAATTCAATAAACACAAAACTTAATATCACATATTCAATATAATTTTATACATACTCTGACACGCAGCTTGATTACTTTTTAAAATTCCTTTGATGTCTTTGTCAGCTTTAGTTTGCGCTAATTTAATAATTTTCAAAGATAGTTGTGCCCAACTTTTATTGAAAATATCATCTTCGACTTGAAATTGTTTTCGAAAATCTGCATTAACCTGAAAAAAGTATGAGTTTTTTTTCTATATTAGAACCATTGCATTTAGATAAAACAGCCTTTTTATACCCCGAGCTGGGCACGTAATATAGTATATTTCGTAACAAGGGTGCGAAGCGTAGCTACGCGTACGCGTTCGGCGACAATATTTTTTCTTACAAGTGCATGCGTTTGTCGTATTTCGCTTCCTGGGTGCGAGTGCGCGCAGCGTTTTCTCTTACACTGTAAACTCAGTTGCAGGAAAATTACACAAAAAATGTAAAAATACATGTTATATAATGTAAAATTACACAAAATGTGTAAAATTACATGTTTTTTACGTTATATATAATGTACTTTTACACTTTTTGTGTAATATTCCTCAACTGAGTTTACAGTGTACCCTAGGGCACGAAGCACTCCCAAGGGAAGTGCTTCGCATCCGAGGGTGCGAGGTAGCGCTTCGCGCGCGAGAAACCGGGGAGCGAAGGACGACTTCGCGTGCACGTGTGAGAAAAAACATTTTTCTCTCGATTAAAAATAGTTTTATTCGATACAAGTGTACAAAATAATATTTTGTCAATTCTTCAGAGATAGTGTAATGAAAAAGTAATTGTTATAAAGAGAAATCAGTCTAAAGTTTTAAAGCGTTAAGTACGGAGAGAGGAAAATATAAATTTTTGTCTGCCATAATGAAAAAACAGTCATTACTAAATGATGTCCATTAGGTTGAGTGAGAATGGGAAGATTTTTCAATATCGTTCCAATTTCGTTATTCTGGAAAAATTTCACTTTTTCTTCTTTAGCTGTATCACCCCAACTTTGTATGTAATTTTCATCAATTGGAACAATTTTTTGTAACTCTTTGAACTCTTCTGATTCTATATTCTCTATAAAACATAAAAATATTACATTCGGTATTATTATCTCTCTGAATTAAACTATTAAGGATGTTTCCCGGCGATGGTCATACCTTTTAAAGAAGACGATCGTTTGAGGGCACGTTTAGATTGGATTTTTCCAATGGCTATTGCTTTTTCCCTTAATTTGGCAAGATAGGAAAAAAATACTCCATTTGCAGTATGTTTAGGTGTAGATTTTACATAAAAACTGTCTTTTAAATATCCAGTGAAAAGATCTGCCGCGCTTTCTGCTAGAGCATCTAATGCGTCTGGAGATATACTGTAAAAACGTTCACATTATTTTTTCAATAGTTATTAATGCATCAAATCGATAAAGTTCATAATTTAATTTCTTTATTTATGCAATAAGTGAAATTTTTAAAATTTGTTACGAGTTTTCAGTGAAAAAAGTAGCTGATTTCGATGAGGATAGGTTGCCTGTCGAGAAACGTGAATTTTTTCCATTAGTGGAGAAAAATAATTTACTGCACATTCGGAGAATTTGACATCTCAACTCATTAAAAATTAGTTAGTTTATTTACTGAAAACTAGTGAAGCTTAGGCCATTTTCAATATATAATTGGTACAAATTAATCATCAGAAATTTATAATTATAATCAGATGCATCATTAAAATACATACTCATATGAATTTGTCCGTTGTATCTCGTGATGAATGACAATTCGAGCTACGTCACTAATTTGAAAATATGTGCGATTTTTGGTCGCTAACAAGTGTCTATAATTTTCATTATTACTTTCATATTCAAATAGGTCTAGTATAAATAACCCTTCATGAGAACCACTAAGTATTTGGTAAATAGTATTACCAAATCTTCTGTTAACACCTAAAAAATTGTCATTTCTGTTAATAAAATCACAATATTAAAATATCTTAAATAAAATAATTCAATTTTTTTCCATTAGCGTAGATTACGTTACTTTCAGAGAAAAACTCCATACCTTCAACAGTATTTGTCTTTGTTATTTGACTGACATTACTTTGATGTTTAATTAATGGACTATCATCTAAGTCAACAAGTGAGATAGTTTCTTCCCGATTTAAATGACTTGTGGATGGAGAAGGTGATTGATGATTATCTAATAATAAAAAGAGACAATTTTATTTAAAGATTCAAACTCGGAATTTTCGTTACAATTATACTTAATTTTATAATCAAAATGGAAATATTGAAAATAAAACTGAGGACAAAGACCCTGTATATTGGCGAATGGTTGACGTTCATAACCAAATGCTGGTGATAATGGCTGTTCTGTTGGATATGGCAAAAACGTTGAGTTATAAGCAAATGATGGTGCTAAGTATGTAGACTGATATGGTGTAGGTAAATAAGACGAGGTTGGATATTGCTGATGGATATGGTTGGTGTGTCTATTATCCATTTTTAAAATTTTTCTTTCACAGATTGCGTTTCTTGTACCACTTTATATAATCTAAAAAGTACGTCAAACATTATATAATATTTAAATCGAAAATTTAAAATTTTCTAATAACATTGAATTTTTAGAAATTTTTAAAAAAAAATATTAAAAAGATATTTAATTAGTCAACATTTGTAAACATTTTTAGGATTTATATTATTAAAGTTATTATATTATATAATATCCAAATACATTGTATAAAATTGATTAAAGATTAAATAGTCATTTGAATTGGCCAATTGAATAGGTACCGTGTAATACAAAACACAAATAAAATCCAGATTTTAGACATTAAACGGAGCAAAAAATCAATCATGTCGGGTATTAAAATAAAAATGCAGAACTAATGATGCAGAACTAAAAATGCAGAAATTATGTGGTAAGAAATGTGTTAACAATACGTGTATACTTGAATAAATGAAGCATAAAGTTATGGAATATTCTTATGAAAACTATACTCATTCATAATATCATCAAGATAAAATGGCATGAATTTGCAATTGAAAAGAAGGACAATTTTAAAACAAAGATGAAAAATCATTCCATGCATAAAAGCAAAATGCAAAAGTATAGTGCCAATTTCACAAATTTTCACTATTAGTAAGATATGCATAGAAATTGAGAGTAAATTTTCATGAATGCGCACTATAATTTTGAAATGAATAAAAAAATTATATAAATAATTCATACAATTATTTTGATTAATTTAAAGTTGAGGCAATGAGATTTAGCATTCAAAATATTACTATTGAATATTCAATAATTATCCAATATTTTAATCTGTTAATTAATACGATCTACATATGATACAATCGCATGACACCTTCACATATAATAGATTAAAACTTATTTGATGATCCGTGACTGATAACGAGATTTATCTATTACAACAGACGAAAAACCATGTGAATATAGACAAATATCTAATCGGAACTTCAGTTTCACTTTCATAAAGAATACAACAGTAATTTCTATTAGAAACGCTTGAATATACAAAACTTCTTAATCCAATTGGCGAACCATTACATCCGTGCTGAAAAAAACATTTATCTTAAACAAGACGTTACTTTTTCTTCAAATTCACGTGAGATTTTATTCGTAATTTACAAATATTATTAAATGTAGTTGAGCTTTACTGTACTTATCATATAATTCTTATATGAACAATTTACCAAACAATATATTTTATAACTATTTCTTATCTTTTTAATTATTGAATTGATATTCAGATTAATTTTATTAACAAAATTATAAATATAACAGAAGAAAAATCTTGACGTGTACTATTTAACAGATCGCTGATATAGTTAGTACTTTAATCGCATGGAAAACAGTGATGTTTTTAGAAGAAGTCTGAAAAATAAATAGTTTGAGAAGTGCTTTAGTATATAGTGATAATAAATGGAGAGCTATAGAATGGTAATAGTCAGAATTAAACATTCATATAATTACCTTTGTTCTTCTGGTCTTGAACAACGAATATTTATAATCGCACCACAAAGATTTTTACATGAATGAACAGAATTCCTTTTCAACGCGTGCCTATTGTTACTTTCGACTACAAAGGAAAATGCTCACTGACCATCGGAGATCAGGTATAGGCGTCGTCTTTACTCGGCATCGGGCCCTTCGGGAAATTTCGGAAAGCGCTATCTGTCGCTAGACGGGCGGCCGTTGCATCTGGCATGACTTTCACGGCGCTCTGGCACTAGCGTTATGCTTTTCGTGCATAGAAAGATCCCGTACAAATTTAGCATAGCCGAAATGCTATTCGGGCATGAATTGCTCGAATATTAGTAAAGAGGTTCATACTAATTTTGTACAGAGTCTTATTATGCAAGAAAAGCATGATTTGATGGTTTCATAGGATAAAACAAATGGTTTCATAGTATAAATTCTATGAAAAATTTGTATCTTAATTTCTACATGGTAATCGTGCATGAACTATTATGCTTTTCGAGCATGAGATTTTTCTCCGTGCACCCAAAGAAATAGAATGCACTGTGCACAGTCTGCACTGTAATGGTTACAGTCACGACTGTACAGTCAGAAAGTAAATTATGCAGTCTAGACTGTGAATTTGACAGAATTATAACCTCAAAAAAGTTTGTTGACATATTGTTTGCAGTCTAGACTGTATCCGTTACAATCGCAACTGTGCAGTCTTAGACAGCAGATTTTTGCAGTCCAGCACTGTAACATAAACAGTGCAGACTGTAACCAGTACAGTCTATTTCTTGGGGTGTGTTTAGAGAAATCTAAAAATGCCATAACTTCACAAAAATAAATAATTTCTTCATTTTTCTCACCGCGTTACGTCAATGTTGGATGTTCTTTTTTTGCTGTTAAATATCATTTCATTCCGAGAAAAATCAAACGATGTAATTTAAAAAGGTTTATTCACGCTGTCGTAGCTTCTAGAAAAATCCATTAACTAGACTGTCGCCGTAACGATATACTTGTATGGAGGTTCCTCGATTGTTTCCCACCTTTTCTGCGTCATTCGGCTCAAAACACTTACTGTAGTAGGACGTCAAACTTTTCGTACTGCCAATTTGGCATTTCTGTGTCCTTAACAGTTACTATACGGGTGCCCGGTAAAAATTCCATGAAATTGTTATACGCTGCATGAAGAGAATTGTATAATCAATAAGTATTAATTATTCATTTTGTAATAATTATCTCAATATATATGTAATTATAAAAAATTTTAATGCATTTTCCATGAGAAAGAAATAAACATTTGAATTTAATTAAGTCGATTTAATAAATCCATTACTGTTTTTTCTTTTATGTTTCTGATTAGTGTATATATGCATTTAAATTATTTTCATAATTGGATTTCGTCATTTGTAGATGGCTAATGCTGGTCCTAGCCGTTACAATTTTCGGAACAGTCGAGCAATTGTGCAAAGCTTGGCCGAATAATCCGACGAAGACAGCAACTTTTCAGCATCTGATGATGAAGAATTCGTGGCTTCAAACGGTGACGAAAGTAAAACAGAAGACGTTGAAACTTCTCGTGATGCAGATGTTCGGTAAGCAGATACGCAACAGTCAGAATATTCGGATTCCGATTTTAACAACGAAACTGAGCCTGCAGTAAAGAGAAAACGTCTAACCGCTGCAGCTGCACGACAACGATCCCGCGCCCGGCCTCGAAAGTCAGTTCTTGCCAGCGGGTCACAGATGAAATGGTAAGAAATTGTTCCTAACCGCACGGCAAAAAAGGCTCTGAATATCCAAAAACCAATTGATGCTTTCGAGGTACTTTTTACATCGGATATAATTGATTTAATTATCATTTAATTGCGTAAGAAATCGATCGTAAAATAACACGCCTATAAAAAGAAAGTTGTGTTATTCAGTCTTATTAGTCGCATACAAACAATGTCGAAATCAAAGCTTATATTGGTGTTCTTTTATTTGGCGCAGCTCTCCATCAAAACAAATTATATACAGACTTGTTTTTGGAAGAATACGGATCGTCTTTATGTCGCGCTGTATTTTCGATGAATAGGTTCAAATTTCTTAACCGAATGTTACGCTTTGATGAAAAATCTACGCGAGAAGAGCGAAAAACAACCTCGAAATTCCTGTACACACCGTTCCTCGAAATTTGTGTACACACCCAATCATACATTAGATTCTTACACGCCAAAGAAAAATAAAATTGTATTTCTACTCTCATCGATGCATCACAATGATGCGGTGAATTCAACCACAGATAGACCACAAATTATTATGTACTACAACGAGAAAAAAGTAGCAATTGATACATTTGATCAGCAACATACAATGCTGCTCGCAATACCAGAAGATGGCTACTGAAATTCTTTTTTAACATGGTAAATCAAGCCAATATCAATGCGAATATTTCATATAATTTGCACATGCACAAGGAGAAACTAAAGCGCATAGATTTTATAAAAAACTTAGCCTTAGCGCTTGTTGAACCACATTTACGTGTAAGAATGTCTACACCAACTTTAAGAATTTCCATTAAAAATATAATTGCCAAAGTTTTGAATATTGATTTACCTGAAGTAAACACTGTTGAAATGTTCAAGGATGAAACGAGAACTAAATGTGCTTTTTGTGATTCGGATAAAACCGGAAAAACGCGAAAGCGGTGCGGTAAGTGCATGAAACGCATGCGCGATGAGCATCGTGCCGGAATTTGTGTCGCGTGCGTTGCTGGTAATGACTAAGATAAGATAGATTGACTAAGGAATGATAGTAACAAAAAATGTAAATCATTAACAGTAACAATAAAATGCACTTTATTGCAAAATCGTAAAAATACATCATTTTATCCACTTGAAATTACCCTAAATTTGAGCTACGCGGAAAAATATTTAATTTGATATTTTGATAAGATGAGTTATACTGTTTAGTAGTCCTATTAGTCAATATTAATTTTCCTTAGTATCAAAAAATTCCGATGTTTTTAACAAAATGGCATACAAATTCGTATATCTCTATTTTTTGCAGGAACACAGTTTGTTTATTTGAAAATATTGTTATTTACAAACTATTCGTTTAAATAAATTATACCGCTAAATTTCTCATTAAATTTCACGTAAAATTCTTATCTTATATGTAACACGCATGTACAACGGATCTGTGAGGAGTTGTACAAACTATCTGAGACAAGCTGACAAAGTATCTTGGTGCCGATTTGACACTAGTGTGTCCTTTGTGTATTGAGGATTGAAGTGTGTCATTTACGGGTTAAATATTTATTTCAATTTCGATTTTTATATTAATATTAAGATTTTGAAGTTGCTCGTTAACCTCAATGTAAGGGGGTGGATCAGGGGTCAGATTTTGTGCCAGTAAATACATTGATGATAAGCATCGAATATGTGTTTTGAATGTTTGAATTCAAAGTGTATTCTTTAAGAAATTTGCCTACGTATGAGTTTCTTTTAACTTTTTCACATATTTGTTGTACCTGTTTTGAGTTCAATGAAACAAAATGTACTTTTGTGACATTACTCAGAAATAGAAAATGTAAAACTTATTTTAATACAGCAAAAAAGAACAAAGTCAATGTAACAGTTAAATGAACATGCTCACCCTTTTTTTGATAGAAAAGATTTTATTACTTACGTTTTCATGTTGGTTATTTCATATCGCTTTTTCATAACATGCCATATTTCCCAACAAATTCGTGTGTAACAGAACCCCATGATAAAAACTGGAAATACTAGTACTATAACTAACATGTAAACTTCGTGCAATATCCAAAATTTTCTTGTAGTCTTATTTCGTACACACCAATAACCTATGTAACGTACGCCGACTTGTTTATACTCCTGTAAATAGATAATGGAAGACTGAAAATATTCGATTGCGTAATAATATAAAAATAAATGTGTAAAAAAACTTTTCCATCAAACACAAAAAACATGTGTGAATGTACACTCCAAGTGGAGTATGTAGCGAAGAGTCTGGTAGCTCCCCTTTTCAGAGATAAAAATGTTTGGGTACAATTATAATAAGACAATTGTTCCACTATTATATTTGGTTTCGTGGAGTCGTAACTTTCCAAACACAGATGTTATTGCGACCCCGCGAGAAAAATCGATGTATACAAATTTATAATTTAATTTTATACTCTTATGAAAAAATCATTTTCTTACATTATCGCGCATTAGCATGTAAAATGCTTACTAGTGTACATAATTGCATTTTCGCTTTCTGTGACTACCCCCGAGTGGGAATGTGGCACTGTGGCAGTCTGGGCCTAGGGAATCATTATTATGTTATTTTATGTCACTGGTCTACTTGACACACAGTTTCGATTCCCGAGAGAAGGCGGGAGTTAAACAACATAATAACTTCTTATATTTTTCTAAGA
>JABFPD010000261.1:0-13068 GCA_022817545.1 Cremastobaeus sp. ZL-2020 | reverse complement strand
CATGTTTTTCGCACGCTTGGTCCTTTTTCAATTTACGCAATTTCATATATTTGTCCTTATTGAATAGCGTAACGTCATTTATAGATAGCCCCTTGGAACCAGTCATTTTTTGCAATATAGGATCAAATATCTTTCAGTATATATTAATTTTTTAGGTTTAGACTGCAAAAATAAATTTCTCACTTTGAGAAACTTTTCTCATTTTGAGACGTTTATTATGCCTCAAATTTCAAAATGAGACAGAAATATGTCTTAAAATGGCTAAAATGTCTGAATATGAGACACTTCTTTTTGCCGTGTATTCAGTAACCTCTCTACTTCAGGCAAACAGTTGTGTCTGAGAACACCAAATTCGGATACTAGTACAGCTTCATTCAATATATATAGTGCCGTTAAATTCAACCTCATTTTTTATATTTATCAGATTATATGAAATATATGGTTTATATATGGCTTAATCACTGTAAAAAATAACGTGTCCCAAATACTTAAATTCAGTACACTTTGGACTGAAATTCAGTATTTTTTAATCTGAAATGAATAAAATAAACTAAACTAATCTAAAATGAATAAAAATTTAGTCCAAATTTAACTGAATATAAAATTTTGGGACAAGTCGTTTTTTGCAGTGAAGCAAGCGGTCAAGGGCAAAATTGAAAAATTTAAAGGCATTTGTAAACCGATGACTAAGTAACATTTTTTAACTAAACCAATAAACAATTTTGACTACCAACCGGTTTCCGTTTATTTCCCTCGGTGCATACAATATAAGTTACGTGAAACGAATGAAAGTTACTTTTGTAAAGCGCTAGAAGGACTAAAGTAACTATTTTCGTTCCTGAGTGACGAAAATTTATTTGTATCTTTAGCGCGAGCGTAGAAAAAATTTCCGCGTAGGGCGATACAGCCCATTTTGTGCCCTAGGACAAAAAAAATGGTACAAAAAACATTGTTCATACTCGGGTGCAAACGCCCTTGCATCGAAAATAACTACTTTTACGATACTGAGACGAAATTCTTGTAGTGCTCCCGGAAAAATGTGGCAAAAGAAGTTAGAATTCGAGCAGGTGACAATTCAGATTAAATTGTTTGCGCTCGTTTTGATTGTAACCTCGTTTGTCTCAATTTTAGTATCTCAATTTCAATAAAATCTCCAAATATAGCTACCAATTTATTCGAAGGTTCTAATTTTTCAGCATAAAAAAGTACTCTACTGGTTATATAAGTTCTGTCATGTTTGGCACATATTCGGTCATGCTTAGAGAAACCTATGGCATCTGTGGACAGACCTGAAATATCTATGAATCTGTTTCCGAAATCCTGTAGTATCTGAAGCAAAATTGTGTTTGCAGAAGTTTAGAAGCTCAAACCAACACCACGGATATGTCTGGGGTAAAGACATATCCTACGGAAGTAGGAAATGTCTTCTACGGAAGTTGAAAATTAAGCATACATTGACATATATAATCTATAAGCTGCAATGTTTGCAACCCACGCGATTTTGGTCTAATGCCATAGCCTAGCCTTAATATTTTTATGTCACAAGTGCACGTAAAACATAACTTTACTCCCTCAAAAGCTGGGAGTAAAGCAACACTTTACTGCCCTTGGGAGTAAAACTTACCCTCGGGAGTAAAGTTTCGCTTTACTATCTTATTGCGTAATATACTATATTATGTCATCGGTCCACGCAAAACACGATTTTGCTCCCACGAAAGCGGGAGTTAAACAACATTTTGATCCCTAGAGAGCAAAACGTTCCCTCGGGAGTAAAGCTTCGCTTTGGTCCCTCTGGTTGGCGTTTTGCTCCCTATAGGGACCAAAATATTGTTTTACTCCCGAATTCTCTCGGGAGTTAAAACCGTGTTTTCAGTGCATCAATAACATAAAACAGCGTATTGACCGCAGGAGCAAAGCTTCGCTTTACGCCCTCGTTGCGTAATGTACTATATAATGAGTACTTCCTTGCCACTCTACCGGAATGAATCCAATTTTGGGTTCTGAGCGATTATGTTCTCAACAAAAGGGATACAAATCTCCTGATAATGCCCAATTTCATAGAATCCACCAATAAGGCAAGTATGGAGGCAAATGTACTATAGTCGACTCTACAGCAGTTGACTTTCGATCGAACGCACTCGCATTCTTATCAAAGGTCTATCGTTATTGAAATGGCGAAGAGGTGTGCTCTTGAAATGTTTGCACCCTCGCACGGGCCTTCTTTCAACCCTCGGTTCGCAGTACCTGCGATGGCGTCTCCGCCTCCACAATTATCCTACTCTCCTGGAACAGAGAGGTCACACAGCAGCCTTACCCACATTCCCGTGTAGAATGCATCGTCTCGAGCAACGACAATCGGTTAATCCACGCTTCTGTAAACAGGCTCCACGGACGAACCTCGTCGGATATCCGTCGGGTTTGTCATCAGTGAACGCGATTTAGAAGGGATATACGCATGACAAACTAACAGGGAGCTAGCACGCCGAGCATTGCGTCGATATCAACTAGGGTGCGTGCACGTGTTTCTCCCGTGAAGTTTGGGTTTCCTACAGTCCTGGTAGGAGAACTCCCGGAAAATCTCGTGAAATCCTGAAATGCTTCAGACAATCGCAACGCAACAACAAGAAGTCCATACAGCCAGAAAAATCTTAGTCGACACACGAGGTTATAAGCATATTTTCGTAACAACTTTCCTGGACAATATCGCTTAGAACCGGATTCATCACTCCTCGCGATAAAATCGTCATGGGTTTTTTTAGTGAAGCAATTTTATCGCTGTTCTATCAGCCATGTAGAAACGATAGCATTTATCTTTATTGTTCTCTGGATACAATTTCGACGTTTTAATCCGAAAAATGGTAGGCTTTGGACAATTGCCTATGATTGTTTACGTTCGTTAATGAACAAGAATTGCTGCATTTTTAATAATAATAGAATATTTTACGGTTAGTTGAGTTTATATTAGCTGGAATATTCTATTTTTACGCATACAAATGATTTATATTCGTATAAGAGTTCGATCCGCGATAATTAATTTGCAAAATAGTTTTCATTAATCAAATAGTAAACTCTTGAAACAGGAGCAAAAGAGTACGAAAATGTTTACATGCGTTGCTCATTACGTTGTTTTATTATAATAAACGTTATGTGTTTCTGAGTTAGCTATTGATCAATTTTGAGAGAAAAAGAAAGTGAAACAAGAACACGATATTTAACACAACAATAAACAAAAAGTCCGGCAAAAAGTTATCTTTGAGATCTTGAAACACTGAAAAACATGTTTAATCGGCGTTTTAGTCTTCAGCACTGATTGTATGTACACAATGTTTGCGTCAGAGATGTTAACAGACGGCGTCATAAGGCTGTTCTTATATACCTAAAAAGTGAGTAACTAAATGTGCAGATGTAAACAAAAAGTAAACATTGCAAAAATCAACTTTTTTTTCGTTTATCTAATAAACTTAAGTCAAATGGATTAGAATTAGATTTCACCAGTAATTATTCTTAATGATCAGAGTTTAAAATTAGAGGTGTTAAAAAATTAAATACGTCATTACTAAATGTAATATTAAATGCTTTTATTCAGAAAAAATTGATATTGAATAAAAAAAGATTCCGCTAATTTTCAAAAGTTGTATCGTATTCAGACATGTCCGCACATGACAAATAAACTTTTTTTGTGTTCAAAAGTTTTATCAAGTTTTAATATATATATCATCTGAGATACCATCCTCGAATTTAATTATGCATTTTTAATAGACTTTTAACCACAGAATTCTCTCACAAGGATTACGACGGTTGCAAAACTTCCGTTATTGAGACGAATAATTATTGAAAAATGATATCTTTAATGTAATAATGTATCAATAATAATGCATAATAGAATTTCAAATGCAACGCATTAGGCTTGTTTGAATTAAATTATGGAATTCGCGTTTAATTATTGTTTATCGAATTCTAGAAAGATTAGTTGTAATAAGTCAAAGCAAAACGAGTTATCCCTTCCCTAATTGATGATGTTATCGTTAGATTTGCCAGTTGATTGTTTTGCATTGTTATTGTTAAAGCCCCGTAACGATTAGTCGTTCATAATACTTGCGAGTACAAACTTCTATATTAGGTGACCTTTCAAAGCTGAATTTTATTTTAAAATTTATACAACCTTAACATTTTTAAACCAAAAACCTTTTTAGACCTCTTTTAAAATTACGGTGTCATCGTTAAGGTTTTCACGTTTATCAAACAGAAATATACGAATAAAAATTGTTTAAAGCAGAAAACAATTTTACGGCTATATTGTATTTTTCAAATGCTTTTGCGATGTTACGATTAAAAACCTTTGAAGACTGGCTGTACGAATTAATCCAACGAAGAGGCGAGTATAGCTATCGAAACTTGCAAGTGTAAAGTAAAAAAATTGCAAAACGACAGAATTTAAAACAATCAAAATTCTAATAGAAATTACAAAATGCCTTACATTTGCTGATCTATACAGGTAGTAAAAAATCAATTTAGTTTAATTTTAAACTCCAGAGTGTGGTTCTCCGCAGTTTTCAGAGTAAGGTTATATAATTTAGTTGCTAATATACAGTATAATATATAAAAATTGTTTAATTTTGCAAAATATTAAAATAATACATGGCTGTCTCACTAACCCTTTTGATAATTTTTTCCATTATATTGGATGCATATTAATTTTACAAATATTTGATAAAATCATGCATATTAATGAATTATATAAACATTGAAAAAATATGCAATAGATTGAAAAATATCAGTATTATTTAAAAATTTGAAAAAAATGAAAAAATTTTTTTTAAATTTACTACAAGCGTTAAGCAATTATTGATAATTAAATAATTCGATTGTCAAAATATAAAGAGAATTTTTCTTCAATTAAAAAATCTTCTGATTACCCCCATCAGGGCGTGATCTTTTCCCTATTAGAAATGACATAATGATCAAGAATTTGTCAAAAAAAGTCCAATCCAAATATTGTTCTATTTGTTTCTAGTGAGACGAATTTGATAAAGAATAGATCGACAACATTTTTATTAAGAAAACATAAATCAATACTGAAAAAGGCTCTAGTTCATGTATCATTAACTTTGAGTTGAAAATTCAACTTTTTGGGTAATAATATATTGCGTAGAGCTGAAAATCAGCTACATATAGTGTAATTACACGCATATTTCTTTTCAGTATAAAGAAAGCTTTCACTATAAAACTCGGTCTGAAAAAAATAATTGAGATATTATCAGTTGAAAAAAGGCGTATTTTTCGTAGTTATTCGGACAAATTGATTGTGACTGTTGACTGGATAAACATATCTTTGATGCGATTTAGATATTGATATGGATAACACAAATCTGTTATTAATTACATTATTTCAGGTTGAATATTACATTCTATTATATACGTGGAGTAAAACCCATGTTTAAATTCAGAGTCTGTCAAATTGAAATAGGTTTTCCAAGCCAAAGCGCATATTTAGAAAGTTAAGAATACTGATGATATATAATACGATGATCCTTCGATTTAAGAAGCAGTAAACGTTAAACGTGCGTGCGACTCTGGACCTCCATCGGGAGAATAACCGTAGAGAATGCGACGGTACACTAGTTTTGAGCCTCCTAACTGACATAATGGACGACCGGGCCAATTAGTTTCGCGACATATGTGATAAAACGGTTTTCCGACATTGAAACTATTTGAAATTGACAATTATAAAAAAGTAATTTTAGCGTTATATTAATATTTCACGAGTTTTCAAGTAAATTCATTTAATTCAAAACATGTTATTTACACTGATAAAAGTACACTGTAAAATGCCAGCAATAATCATGGTAATTTACTAGATTTGTGTAATTTTACATAGATAATTTATGTAAATTTACATGAATTCAGTAAATTTACCCTGATTTTGACTGATATTTTACTATGTGCTTTTTTCAGTGAAACAACATAAAATACAGTAAATAAACATGAACTAATAATATAGCAAGATTGCGATCATAAAAATAGATATTTAAGACAGCGCGAAAAGTTGAAAAAATTACATTATTGCAATATTTACAATTGATAAAAAAAAGGTTTTCATAAATATTTCAACCGAATTATGCAAATTACATACTATTTAATGAAAAACCTAGGTATTTAGAAATATAATCAAGTATAAACGTATTGGATAAACCATTCTGAGCGCACGAGGTTGCCGGCGCGGGCGTCGCACGGCGTACAACGTGCAACGAAAATGGCTGTAATTTCGACAAAAATTAATGTTACCACATTTTTATTCCGAAATCAAAATCCTTATTAAATACTGTTTTTTGTCGTCTTTTCATTTTATTTCTAGCAAGCGCAGAACATTGAAAAATTTCCATTTGTTTATTAAAAATCAATTTTAGTGCATTGGAAAAAAATCTTTTTATTTATAATTATTTTTGTTCGAAAGCTTATATATTGAACTAAAATTTCCGAAGTTTTTGTTTATTTGTACTGAACAGGTACGGAGATATGAATTTTCTTAACACATGATGAAAAAAAATATATTTATTAATAACATTGCTAATTATTATTATTTCTTAAACATATTTACAGGGGTTTGTTCTTGCATGATAAGATCTCGAATCATGTAAAAAGTTTTGATTTCTATTTTATGCTGGTATCGGAGGGGTCCACTTCATGAATTTTGACTCACTACTGACTATACAAAATCTCAAAATTCCATTAATCCACGATTATTATGCTCTATTTTTACTAATTTGACTGGCCTATAATTTGTGAAGGGAACTGACATGATCTCACATGATTAATGTGAATGTTGGTTTCGCGACTTCGTGTCGTCCTTGATATGTCTTGCGCAGAAGAGAGAAACAGAGATATTGTTATCGAGATAGACGGATATGTCTACAATACGAGCACATTGTAATCTGCCAGGTACTTGGGTCAGCATCATGTCAAGCCGCAAACTTTGAAGAGTCCCGAAGCCAATGGAAAAGGATCGCAAATGTACTGATCATTTGACGCGAAATCTTGAAGAACTTAAGATTATGTCAACTGACGCCACTTGGGATCTATATTCCAACAAATTTAATAACACCCGAGAATACGTGTTTACTTATCTGGATAACTATTTACTTATTCAGCTACTCGTTGCTGGAATCGATATTTTCAAATTGATACAAGAGACGGTTTATTTCGCGTATTTTATTTCCCTAGAGCTGTGTTATCGTAGAGCAAATAGATGTGATAAAAATGCAAATTGTTAATAATTAGATCGATCAATAATTATATACAAGCAAATAATAAAGTAATAATTTTTCAGTATTTCAATATTGCAGAGTGAACTAATAAACAAATCAATGTTTTTGATAAAATCCATCTTTTCTTGGCAAACCATTATGGGCTCGACATTAATTGATCATTGACATCTGCGATTTATATATAATGAACGGGCCTTACAATAGGCTGCATGTGACGCAGACAGATTTCCTTCAGAAGTAAATTGAATTAGTGTCTCATTTCAAAAATGTTTGTCATACCCGACAAATTATTATAATACCAACGTATGGCTGCAAATTTAACGTCGTGCCTTACGGATAATTTCGCAAAAACAAATTATTCTTTGTAATATAGGAATTCCAAGTAAATGCAATTTTTTACAAAATATAAGTTGAAAAATCATTGAACGTATAATTCACTCAAATGTATCACAATATAAATTGTTTTGTATCTATCACTCGATGTTAAGGTATACATGTCTAAAATCTATTTTCTAAATCTATTTTGCGAAAAGGACTTTGATGATGTATTCGATGATATACCAGAAATAAGTGTATATAAATAATAAAAATAAAACTCAATTTTCTTTCAAAGTGGTTATATTTTTAATAATTTGGTTAATTCATAACCTATTAATACAAATTGTAGCACACAGTATTGGTTTTCTCACTATCCGGTAATTACCATTCGGTTCATACGCGTCGATACCGTCGTAACTGCTGTAATAGTACGCCTTAGCGTAATGGTAATGTAGGCTAACCAGACGGCAAACTCGAGTGACTCATTTAAGTAAATGTAAGTCTGGTCTAAAGTTTGTTAATAAGCTGAAAGATCAACGGTTATGCACTTGAGTCACATGACTCTTTGCATTAAATTGAGGAAACTAGGTTTCGTTATCATGAATGAAAAACAAGAACCTACATTGAAGATGCAATTCTAATTATCTTCATTCCGGTGATTGGCCACTTTTTCGCGATGCAGTAAATAGAAAATGTTTATTCATTGCTATGAAGAGTGAATAGGAGTAAAGATAATAAAACAGGAAGCAAACGGGTACTTTTTATTTGGCCTATCACGTAATTTTCGACAAACATAAATATGTCATGCAGTTTCATCTGTGTACACACAGTTGGTACTTCACTCTATCAAGAACACAATACTCCAGATTTCTCGATATTTTCAGCATAATGCAAGATATATATCAGTGTTCAACCTAGGTAACCAATATGTCATCAAAATTGGTATATTGACTTTCATGACGAGGTTGTAACAGTCATGTTTATAGATTGCCACTATTATTTGATAGATATGTCATACATGTTTACAATTCTTGATAGAAGTTACGTATTTTGTTTTTAATATTTCCTTCTGGATTTTTCAGTACGTTCTTGTATTGATGCACCGAAAATTTCATATGGGTTAAATAATTATTTATCGAATTATATAGTTTTGCCGAACAGTCTTCCTCCCAGAAACTGACCGGCAAAGCTTTTATCGACCGAGTCCAAGATTAGTAAAAGTCAATCCTTTATTGTCGATAATTCTAGTCAAATATGTACGGTCGACGTTTCGGTCTTGAATTTTTAGACCCTTTTCAAGAAAAACATATATAATATCTATAAATCATATAAAAACATAACATAAGTATCGCAATCCTGTTAATGTATAAATTAGTGTAATATAAATAATAACATAAAACTGGACACCTTACCAAGATCACAATGGATAATGTATTTTTTCGCAGCAAATCATGTCAACAAGAAAAAGAATGTATAGTAAAACAACTCAAAACAAAAATACTTCTTTTGGAAATTCAGGATTTACATATTAATTTGTAATATTTTTGCAATAGAAAGGTTAGATTAGAATTGGACTTATTAAAATTTTTACCACACGCAGAAAAATATATAGCAAATGTTGGTATAATTAGTCTTGAAATTTTGCATATAAATCATATTTATTTTATTATTATATATACACACATGTTTTCTATAATACATTGTTTACACTATATCCAATGATTGCAAATATAATAAAAGCCGTCCTTAAGACGATTCATACAAGTCATTTTAGCATATCTTAAAATCGATACATCAAAAAGATTCCATTCATACAAATCAATATTGTACACTTTAAATGCTTGATAATGTTCACTCAAAAAACAGTCTTTTAAAGTTTTCACCAAAATTTTAATTTCAGTTTCTTTATTTATAATATTACGAACAAGATGAAAATTCGGCCCGTCTTCGTTAAATGTCACAAAAACAGAACCGTTTTTAATTTTCTTGTTACCAAACTGTACCCAACTTAATGTTTTAATATGTGCATTCATAGTGTGCAATTCTGGAATATATTTTTGTAACACCTGTAAAGATTCTTTTGACGCTAATTCAAATTTCCCATATGTGATGTGAGATTCGTTTTTATTTTTATCACTTATTAACTTGAAATTTAATTTTAATTCATGTTTTATAGCAATAGTCTTGCAAACATTGATTTTATTGGACGATAGAATCGTCCAATAGAAACCAATAAAAACTGCACTGCTGCAGTTTTTTCCCCCAAACGGTGTTCAGCTTCGAATCGCATACTGCAAGTATTCCATATTGGGCCAACTTTCAACATAATTTCTGGGTAGTGGACAAGAAGATGATATTTTGGTATGCATGGTTCTTTAAAGAGCTCTTGCCGCAATTCTAAGTATTGCCTTATGACGTTTTTCAACAAATGAGGAGTTCGTAATCTGTGTACTGTGGACTATTTCTATAATTTTTTGCAAAAGTGCCAACATCTTCCAGTACTTATCATTTTGCGGTATGTTATCTCCAATAATTAAATTCAAATGTGTTACAAGCAAAAGCATTTCAGCTGATGTAAGCATGATCCTTTTGTTTTTTATACACGACTCTATAATTTCAGGAGGTTTGTTGATTCCACTTTGACTGCCATAATTGAAAGAACGAATGTATGTGTTTAATGCATTCAAATCAATATTATATTCTCTACTATTTATAAAAGTATGCAGTATCAGGCCCAAATCTACTCGACACACGCTTTCTAGTAGATCATGCATCACGTCCACTGCTGGATTATTAGTAGCATGAAATTGATTTATACCATTAAAAACACATGGTTCTACAATTCCCGATTCTTTTATATTATTTTTATCGAGTAAACTGGAATAATTTTGCTCATTTCGCATTTCGCAGTCTTTTTCTTCTGTTATGGAATGAATATCATCACGATTTACTAAACAAAATCTACAAAAATGTTTTGCGTTAAAATTTTCCACAAAACCTAATATACTTTGCAATCCAAGATTGTCTCCAAGAATGAGACCAACGTCAAAATAAATCTGTTTATTCCCTTGTGAAATGTTAACAAAAATTCCATGTGATTTTAAGTAATTTATTTCCTTAATAACTTCATTAAATATTATTTTATTGGTGTAAAGTTTTCTATCCAAAGTATTGAACAATATGAAAAGTAATATATTTTCAAGTTTGGATTGTACAAGTGGAGGTAAAAATGGCAATGAAACATACACAGCACCACACTTTGCAATACCTTTATGACTGCCTAACGGGTTGTTGCTTTCGTAGTCATCAAAATAAATAAAAAGTGGAAGAACAATATCATTGGGACGGTTGCAAATTTTCTGTTGCCAAAATGAACCTTGAATGAAATTGGAAAAACTTTTCTTTTCTTCTAACTCAGCTAAATATTTAAAAATATCATCAGTTAAATTAAAATTTTCAAATAATTTTTCAAGAACTCTTCTTAATGGAATGAACTGAAGAGTCGCTGGCACAGTTTTCTTTTTAGTAATACCATTTTGAGAATAATACTCATTTCGTTCCCCAATTTTAACACTAATAGGTGGAATATAAGTATCTTTTTTTTTTAAATATTCCAGAGATTTAAATTCAGTATTAAAATTAGATGAACAATTTTTTCTTTTTTCAATTATATGTTTTACTTCGTCCACACATTCTTCCTTAACATTGTGCTTTGTCAAATTCTCTTGTATCTCATTACCAATAATTGAATGAAATCTATCAAGAAGTTTTTGAGTTTCTTGAATTACACTAATGACTCCATTCCGTGGCATATCTGGCATTGAAAATAATTGAGCAACAAACAACTCAAGGTAATTCTGAAAATTTGTTTCTTGCATTTTACTTTTGTTCAAAACATCATCTTCAATGCCAATACTACCGAATGTTTCTGTCTGCTCAGCATCATGCAATTTTTTGTCAAAATTTAAACATTTATCTTTTAAATCAATATCAGTCTCATGTTTTGTTTTTTTAAATTCAGGTTCTGTACAATTATTTTCATCGTGTTGAGCTCTATGACTAACAAATGAATTTAATTTAGAAAAAGTTCTGATACAAAAGGTTTCTTCACATTTAAAAAAACAGTGATTTTTATGTGATGTCTTTGTATGGCGAATTAAATCTTTATTGTTTTTGCAAAAAAGCTTACATATTGAACAAGTATTGAACATTTTGAATTAGTTAAAAGTGTCGGTTCACTTATACTTGCAATCTATTTACCCTTAATCTTATTTTGAATAAGCCCTACTAAAATATTAATATTAGTACCGCAGTTCTTAGTGGCCAGGTCATCTATTCCATAGACTGCTTTTTGTATCATTGCCCATAGATTGTATGTAAATACTGGATATGAGCAATTTGTAGCCCAAAAAATCGTAAACGTCAAATCCAATGCTTGCAATGGCGATGAAACGGCATACGTAACGTTGTTGAGAATTACGTAAGATGCCTCAATTTTTTGGATAGGTCCCACAATGATAAGTAGTGGTTGTAGCGTCTCCTTTCTCATCAGGAGATTTGATTTTATTCTTTGTAATTCAGGGTTTAACTGCGTAACATTCTAGAACAAACATGAATATATATGAAATATAAAAATGGAGATAATTTCATTTATAGTATTTATTAAAATTTTAGTCTGATATTACTTTTTAATATTGTTTTGACTATGATATAAATAATCATATGGTAGCACAATTTATAATTCAGATTTTTTAAATTTACTAATATATATTTATTATTTATTTTTATACTGTAGACATGTTTATACCTGAATATGTACAATGAATGAATCTCTTCTTTCTTGCAGCGACGGTTTTCTTATAGTGCTTGCTTCTGATTCTGCCTGACCATTTCCTTGCTTTCTTTTCTGTCCTCTTTTAGATTTAGCTGTCAAATGTATTAGAAGATACAAAATAATTCCATCTCTTTCATCTACAAATATTAATCTCTGATTAATAAATACCGTATTTGGTATAATAATATAAAAAAATCTAAACTAAAAAATGTGAAATCATTTATTAAGATAAGTTACTAAGAAAATCATTTAAATATAAATAATATTAATTAAAAAATTCAACTAAAAAATTCCAAAAAAATCCGTACAAAATTCGGTTTTTCCTTTTGTGTTTTTTATTTATTTATACCTATGCTTGAAAACTCCACTATTTCGAATAAAAAAATAAAACATATCTAATGATTCAATTGGATGTTATTTGGTGAGAATTACCTTGCAAAGGTAAACATGGACGAGATAAGGTTTTGGAGCGAACTCTATATGCATATAATTAACCTTTTGCAAAATCATAAGATGTAAACATATTTGATAAGCTGTATACTTCCAATAAATTAAAAAATTCTCATAAAATAAGAAACTACTCTGAAAAGATGTGAAATCATTTAAAGAGATAAGACAAGAAAAATTATAAACTTGTTACTAACAACACTC